>QNGE01003315.1:0-80991 GCA_008508345.1 Paragonimus westermani | reverse complement strand
TTTTGTCTAGGCGGCATCACATCGCTGACATTATCACAAAATACCACCACGATGTATTTTGATGTTTCCCTTTGGTGCAATCACCAATTGAAGTGCTTCTGAATTGTTGAGGGTCGTATCGGAGTTAAGCGAGCCGTGTGACATACTCTAGCCTACCGTCGTGATTGTGCTCCAGTCGGGAAACAGCTGTGGGCCTTATGTTATACCTTGGCATAAGTCTAGCATGATATTCGTTCAGATAGGCTCGGTTGGATTTTTTGGACCGTTTAAATGAAAAGCGATCGGGATAAAAAAGATACGGATGCTTTTTAAATAAATTGCAATTCCGTAAATTGCATGGCAAAGTAGTCAAAAAGTTGAATACCGATTTATTCAACGTAGACTTACCAGGTTTCACTGAGTGAATAGATGAACCAGACACGATTTGAATTTACGAAGTAATCCATTTTATTTTCTTTGACAAACAGCTCAGGCTTTGGGTTCGTAGCGTCAGTTGTGATCGCGTCGTTGGGAGGCTCCTACAAAAGAGCATACAATGACAGTTTCACCTGCCAAACGCTAACCTCTGAGATGGAGTACATGGTTAAATATTTCTATCTTTCAGATGCATTTTATGTGTGGTTTAGCTGGACCAAAGAAACAATCCCGAAATGCCCCTAGTATACCTAGATCAAAAATACTGTGCACAGTCACTTTTGCTGTAGACGATTCAGACGCTGTGGCCGTAGTGCCGAATGACTTGCTTCACTTCAGCAATGATATAAAACTGTCTGAAGGTGAATAAGCAGGCATAATTAGCATTGACGACAAACGAACCATGTGGTGACCATTCCCTGAATAACATGTTCCTTAGAAGAAGTTTCAAAACGGCAGGTCCTTCAAAAGTTTCTGAATAAGAAGCAAAATTTGAAGACGGTGTCAAGGTTATTGTAGTGTCAGACGGGTTGGTTAGGGGCGAATGGCTCTTGTGTTTGCTTACTGTGGCGTAGGCGCTGAAGTACCGATCCGCTCTGTCGAGGTTAGCGCGAGAATGCACATCTACTGAGGTGAAGTATAAGAACCTTTGATTGTTTGGGAAGCACGAAGTTTGCGTCTTGTGCGTTATGAGTTTCATGGTTTTTATACTTTGGATCTTGATACTCACAGCGGGTGTACAAGGTAGCCAGGAACTAGAAAACACTAACAGCCTATTGTCAGATGCAAACGAACTTTGATGGAAAGCTAAATTTCATTTATCACTGAACAGTGATCTTTTCAACCCTACTTTCAATCTCTACTTCTCACTCAGAATCTTAAGTTTCAGTTGCCATGCCTTATTCGCCGTAGCTTAATTTAGAGAATTTGTTGTTAATCGAATGTAGGGGGGTAGGCATTCTTGACATGATCCATTTGATGAAACTTTGTCCATGATATTACCAGCATCGTTCGAAATCCGTTTAGTTTAAAGAAAGAGACCATCTTTGCAATAGATTGTTTGATCAAACGACATACGACTGACTGTTGAAATACGATCAGAAATGCTTGGCTGTACTCCGGTTTTCACGTTGAGGATTATTCTTTGAACACAGCAGCATTGAAAATTCTGGCGTGAATAGTCATTCCCTTGTCAAAATGATGGTCACTTTTAGGTCAATTTTCGAAATGGTGCATCATTTCAGAGGTCAAGGCAACTATGAGCCTACATGGATTGTCCGCTATTCCCAGTCACGCATGTATCCAGTCAAACGTGAATCACGTGTACGCAAATGGTTTGTTAGCTGCCGGATTTCCGTTTCTCACAACTATGTTGTAAGATAAAGGACAATCCACGCTGCTGATTAGACAGCGGTAAACAAAACACCGGGATTGAAAAAGTGAGCTGCTTTTCAGGGACAAATATAATTCGCTTCTAACCATGACCAGCCTGGTTCCAGCTCCCTAACTAACATTCAGAGTTGCTGGAAACATAGTCACTGGACGAACTCGTTACCTACCGTTACTTTTGATCAAAGAGGAGAAGTCTACTGATTCCAGTTCACACTAGTAACCCATTTTTTGTTCCACCTTTGTGAGAGTTGCAACGACAGGGTCGAAAGGTACTTGAAGTATAAGATGAAGGAACATTTATCAAACTGTTCACAGGGTGACGGAGCAGCCCAGCGTGTTCTCTCTGGCGCACTGTTTTAACCGCCGGATGCATACTGACAGTTGGTTATCAACGGTCAAGATCATATTGAGTCACACAAACGCGTTTTCCCCACAGTTTACCTAAATGGCTGCAGTAGCAGTCTAAGGCCAACCTAAAGTGTACAGGGACAAATAGTTGGGCCTTCAACTATGGTGAACTCATGTCTCCTGCTTTTCGTTTGCTGCTTGTCTTNTTTCGTTTGCTGCTTGTCTTCACCATCCCCAACCAGTCCTGTATACATGATTTTGGGTTGTTGATATTTGGTGTTGAAACGTCAGTGCAAAACGTTGGCATCCACCAGATTTCTGTTCAGTGGTGTGCACAAATTTGCGAACGAGACCACTTATTTTATGCCCCTAAAATATTTAAGTGGAGTTCCGGCAGCTCAATTCTTTCCGCATGGTGATTTGAACGACAGATTGAACAACATATATATGGTTAATCCCTATGATAGCAGTGATGATCAGTAGTGAGATGGATGGCTGGTTTAAGGCTGAACGCTATTCACCCTTGACTGCAGCCTTCGCATTCATGTGAACTTCCTATCTCAGAATTTCTAATCGCAGGGTTATCGATCGAAGCTAAGGGACAGTAGCTGTGTTTTCTCTCTAGAAGCTTGGACAACCCGATCGCTACGCCAACGAAATTGGCTGAGGGTAGCAGTGTGATAACTCGGTCCTGTTCAGTGTGAGATCAATGGTGCAGTGATCATCCCGGTGGCCTCGTGATTGCCGAGCTGGAGTTCTAATCCAAGCCGTGGCAAGGATATTTACCACTGGCGAACACTGGCGAGAACAAAACTTCTTTTCGGAAAAATCTGACCGAAACGTTTATCTGAATGCAAGGGCTGTGATCAAATGTGTGAGAGTTTCTATGAACTTTGGCAAATCTATGTTGAGTAGAAAGCCTAACAGTCTTGGAAGAGACGCAAAATGGTATGGGCTGGTAAATCTGCATCCCTATGGACCGGATGAAGCCGGTAATTAACTGTTTACCAAATATTATTTCAACGAAATCTTGGAACATTCCGTCAGTTTTGAGTCCGAATGGTTTGGAAGGCACATGGAGTAGATGAAATGGGCTCATTTCGCACATTGCTTACCTTCACAAACATGTACCGAGTGGTAATTGATTACTCCCCTCAATGTGCGGTAAAACAAGTAGATTTATATCGTTGGTTTCCAATCATCCGCTTGACGTTTCCAAGGCCACCCAGCTGTCAGGTCCTTACGAGCTTACAGCAGTGGATCATCATGAATGCTTAAAAAACCCCGCTGAGGGTAGTAAGTTGGGTGTGATGTTGCTTTATGATCATACACGAAGACAAACCTGTGCACCACGTCTGTTGTAACGTAACTGTCTGAGAATCGCTTAGTCTGACCTCCTTTTGCCTGGAGCGCATTGGTTATGAGGTTGACGCATTGATTGATGCAGTCATTTTTTGGTGTTTTTGTGCAGTTTATTTGTCCTCCCCACGTATACCTGTGTAGTTGCATTTGAAGAAATAGATGTTAATTGTTTACTATTTGTTGTGGCATCCCCAAGTGACCTCACCTTAAGTTCATCTGCCCAGGGGGGGTCAAAATTAACGGAAAACTGAGACAGTCTGGTCATATTGCAATCAACAATTTGTCAGAATATCTGCTTGATCACGACAGGTTTTTCCATGGCCATAGTGCTTTTCCCGAAAGTTGTTGCTTTGCACACTTTTCTGATCCCGTAGTGCAATGCTCAGACCAGACAAACTGCGAGAGGTAATGTAGTTTCCTACACATTGGTTTCCGGTGTGTTGCGGATCTTCAAACCGTTATTAAATCGTGGAAAGATAGTGCATCATTTGTACGTACATTTGTTTGAACCTCATTTGTTCATAAAAGAAACCAAAGTTTGGACAGAGTGATTATGTCTTCCGACGACAGCATACGCATCAGGCAGATTTCCCATCCGAATATTTGCTTTCGAAACTCCTTGGTTCAATTTCACCGCAAAAGTTGACCAGCAATTTGTCTTCCAGACAACTTATCGTCACTAATTCGCTCCACTCGACTTTAAGTAATTGAACAAGCAAAATATATTTGAGGGTATGTGGCACTGAATCAAGACCCACAATCATCTTTCTACCGGGTGCAGTGTACGCAATGTACAAGACTCCAAAAATACTCACTGTCATCGTTCAAGATCCTCACAGTTGTTTACACTTCTGGTGCAAATAGTGAGAAAAAAGCAAACGATACCATGTGCATAAAAAATGTTCTGTACAGTTGAGTAACTTGAATTCACCGAAATTAGCTGCTTTTCCGACGTCAAGAAAACAGATAATCATTTCCTCAATAGTGTAATTCAAGATTAACTCAAGACCCTTTGTTGTGTAGAACTATAAGGATAATTACATCAGTTACTTCCCTAATTCTGCTTTTGAGATGAACAAACCACTGATGGGTGTTGTGACATTTAAGCTTGGCAGAGTTTTGTTGCTTCAAACTACAATNGGTAACTCCGCATCACTATGGACAGGGATGAAGCCGGTAATTAACTGTTGACCAAATATTATTTCAACGAAATCTTGGAACATTCCGTCAGTTTTGAGTCCGCATGGTTTGGAAGGCACATAGAGTAGATAAAATGGGCTCATTTCGCACATTGCTTACCTTCACAAACAAGTACCGAGTGGCAATTGATTACTCCCCTCAATGTGCGGTAAAACAAGTAGATTTATATTGTTGGTTTCCAATCATCCGCTTGACGTTTCAGTATCGATCGCCTCGATGCGACAAGTCTGACTGAACTGTACCGTTTCACTAATTTGTTTCGCCCTGTTCACTCTACACTTTATTGTGCATGCTTGGCAAGCGACTTAAGATTCAGTAGATATGTGTTTGTTTAACTATCCGGGCTAGCAAGGTCGAGCTCATTTCAAAGACTACAAACAGGTGAATGCCAGCATCCAAAATGACTGGGTTGCATAATCCTGATTGCCTCAAAGTCAGACATTCCGAACCGTTTAGAGCAATAATTACAGACATGTAAATGCTATCAAACGCACTAAAAACAATGTGAGATCAAAGGTCAGCCTAAGACCTAGACACTTCACACGGTCCGAACGAAACAGTACACACGACTGATATCCTTCGTTTTTGATCGGTTTACTTTTTGGGTTCTTCTTAAACATCAAAAGTTGACTTAATTGTGGTTGGGGCTCTTTGATGCAGACAAGCTTTTGTGAACAGTCACTCTAACGTCGTTAAAATCCTATTGAATAGATCATTATTTTGGATCGGCGATTTCGCTTCACTTCGCTGCACTCTCGTACATGTGCATTCGAGCTATCTAGCTCATTGCTGATTATCGTTGGTTCTTAAGCATGGCTTGGTTGTCACCCACACACTGGCCGTTGGGAAATAACTGAACCAAATAACCAATGAAACTTAACCTGACGGAGCCATGATTTTCCTTAGTGTGAACGTTTGAGAGATTGGTCTGTTCGTGGTGAGGGTTGTTGCACAGAATGTTTGCATGATGAGCTCTGGCTACTTTCTGTTTGATCTGAGATGGTACCATCAAACACACAAATTTCACCTGCAAGCCTCTTTGTTGCCCAGACTGTGATGAACCCAAAGTTAGTTTAGGATCAGATACGACAACTTTCCCGATCAAAAAATTAACACTTAGTTCTGCAATATCTCATTCAGAGCTGTCCAGCTTAATATCGTTTCTGCTGATTGCACACCTGTAAAGCGACTGACTGTATCAGATTGGCAAACACTAGAAGATTCAGTGACAGGCAAAACCGAACCGTTTAAAACATGCTGTCAATAAGGTCACACTGTTTTGGTAAAGACCTTTTGCCCGCAAATACACCGTTGATGAACAGTATCTATCCTGGTTTTTATGACCGTCGACTGTCTAGAGATATAATGGCGCGATAACGCGATGAACAGCCTAGCATAATCATCCAAATGACTTGTAACCAATGCACACTCCGCAATTAGTTATACTGGATTCTCAACTGGAACTGGTTTTGCTAATTTTATCCCACTAATGTATCATGAGTTTACCATTATCATTGGTTATATGCATACACCTTGTACGTACAGACGAAATGTTAGTACCTTCGAATAATGATTGTTTTAGTTCTTGGTGAGCTGCACCGACAGAACTCAATAGTTCGATCAGTTAACTGTTCAACAGTAAAGGTATTAAGAAACTGTGAAACACAAGTATGGCAGGGATAGTGTTATTATACTACTGTATGTACTAAATGATGTTACATATATAAAATAATACGAACTCTTCGTATCACAGGTTTCTCTCGCATTTCTCAAGCACACTCATTTCCCTGCAGTAATGCATCGGTGACACACACGAAGCCTCAGAATGAGCAGTATGAGCTCTCCCATTAGACCAGGGCTGAAATGAGAGAATTGTTCAATGCATTCGTCACTAGTCACGACGGGAACTTGATTAGACTGCGTGCAAAATGAACAGCTGATTATGTGTCAGTTTGCTGTCATTTGTATCGTCATGAAACCTTCGGCTATCGTATAAGGTCTGTTAACCACTTTGCTTTATGCACTCTTCTCCACCTCGTATCAGCTCAAACCTAAACTGCTATCGGAATCGACCGAAAAGACCTCAACTTCCAGATTGTTTGGTTTACGTGGAACTGGTTTTAAAACTGTCAACGTTTGAATGAGAAATTTACCCATATCCATGACAAAGTCGCTCATCATATTCATTCTCTATTAAAAAATGTCCTCTAGTTATTGCGACTTACACCGTATCACTACTGACAAAGATCAGGTGAGCTAGACGAAACGCGTGTTTTTAAAATTTGCCTGTGTGGTTTGTCTTTGGATTACAGTTTATCGGAGCAAGTGTACCAAGATTATATCCGTCCTGCATAGCTGAGAGTTAAGCATTGCATGTGAAAACGGACATTGTGCTGTTCTTCACGTTGCTACCGTACTTTTGAATAGTTTGCATGTTGCACTCGTCGTATTGGTACAGGTTTAAAGCCCAATGTTCTTCTCAGTGGATGAGAGAATAGCTATATTTACGGAAGTGATCACATTATTTTGAACTCGCGGAGCTCAAATGTTTGGTAGGCAGAGGTTGGACGTTTTAGTAACCAAATGGGGCGCTTAGTGTGTAGACTTATCGGTCAACTAGCAAGAAAATTAGAAGTGCCATGTTCAGATGGCGTTGTACTTATAGATCACATCATAAGCGCCATCACTAGGGCGGTTTGGGATGCGTGAAACCCAAATTCTTCACGGGAGTTTAAAATTCGAACTGTTCCACACGTAAGTAAGCCGACCTTAATGAACTAGAAACTGAATCACTTCAAGTGTCTACTGGGTGTTCCAATTTCTTTTGTCTTTGATGCCAGAATAAATTATCTGCTTGATTTTGCCATGTATTCATCGGTGTCGGCAATCTCCACTCATGTAGCTGAGAGGTGATAATCTTGGATCTAACATACTACACTGCACCATTAACACCTAACTCAGTCGTTCCTTTCTAATAAGCTCTAGACCTCCAACGACCAATTCACTACAAGCAGTGCATATTGTACAGAAAACACGAAAGGAGACCGTTATATAGACCGTAGCAACGACCACCATTTCAACGGACACCTCCTCTACAAAGAACATCACTACCATAACTGAACGCATTTATTGCTATTTGTTTGACTAGGTTCAAGTTGCTCCCAGTTCTGCCGAACCTGATGATCATAATTTCAACCCGAGTAACTTTGACAGAGGTGTTGAAGGAAAGATAGTTTTCGTCCTGGAATTGGATGCGCATTGGTAATCCCCACCTACTGATATCTTGTATCAATCTGTTTCCAAATTCCTATTGTCATCCCCAAGATTTTGTTTTGCTCTAGCTGTGCAGATTAAGGCCTATAGATATGGCATACCGAGAGTCATTAACCCACCTCACTTGACAGTGAGACTACCGATTAACCGGGTTATGTGCACAGTCTTTCATTTTTTGTGGGGTTGCCACACACCATTAAAGAAGTACTTTCTTCCCTACCCATCTTGATGCAGTGGGGCTCGCCGATTCCATACCCTGGGTTGCTCACCAGTGCCATCCACCAGCTCTTTTCAGTTCTGGATTGCATAGTTCGACGCATTCGACGCTCTATGTAACAAACTGGGCGTGTACCTGCGCAATAGTGAACCAAACCCCAACAAAGTAGAGTATAGTTTAAGTCTGTTGGTTCGACTAAGACAATTGGCCTTTCGAGTTCGGTCATATCAAAGTGCTAGAGCTCTGAAATAGACCATTTTGATCTAGCATATCGCCGAGGCCTTCTCAGTGCTTCACGTGGAAGCAAGGCCTAGGATGCACGCAACGCTAACTGTGTGTACCCAGTCATATATGTCCTCCGGAAACTGGCTGTATGTGAGATTCCGGATAGCACTAATACGAAGCAAGTGTTCAAACAGACATTCAAGACAGATTGAATTGTAGAAAGTCAGGCCTGCTTATGGTCGAGTAATTTCATCTTAACCTTAGTGAATGTACTCTATGCAGTTTGAAAAGGAAAGCCAGTGAGACACAGATTAACGCAGCTAATGATTGGGGATTCTCTATCCAAACAGACTTATTCGCAATGTCTGGAATAATGGAATATATCACTGAGATACTGAATCTGTCTACTGGTCCACTTCTATCTTAGTGGCAGATGTCTCGCAGTGGGGCAGGCAAGAATGACCAGGTATATGAACCTGATGAGAAACAGCAAGCTGCAGTGGATGGTGATATCTCAGTTGGAAAAACATTTCATTTAGGATGCAGATAATCTGGTAACAGGATGCTTTGAGGTAGAACCAATGTTCTTGCTACGATTTATCGCACTAGAGATAATTGCGCGAAGTGGGAAGAGGAACAAACCCAAGGCTTTTTTATTTATGGCCGTTCTGTGGTGGAGCACCGAAAATCACTTGATCATACTATTGACCCTTCAGTGAATGAAGAAAATTCACAAACTTTCCTAAATTTCATCCTATGATCAAACCCACAAACGAACTGGAAATCTGAAGAAGACACCACTTGAATATACTATTGTAAAGTGTGCACGAAAGATAACAGCTCGCTTTTTGGGAGCGCAACATGTCACATCGATAATATGTTGTCAGCAACTTGTCGACATGGCTACAACCTAAATCACAGGGCGGATACGCAGATAAATATTGAGCAGATTGGCTTCCGTGCACATGATGTTGATTTTTCTCATTCTTTATCAGATACATTGGGCCACGACATTCAACTACTACATACGGTCCTCTCTATTTTGACAGGAACTTCCTAGATCCGGGAGCTGTTGCCCCCGCGCTCCGCCAGTCTCGGTATTTGTCATTAGAACCAGGTTCAAACACAGACCTTCTACCCGATAACCTCGCAGTTGATCGATTCTTAAAAACATCTTTTGTGCGGCCGTCTTCTGAGCTCCCACTAATTCACGCGTGCTCATCCGTCGGTCTCCCCACAAGCCAATCTCCTGATCAACTGACAAGCGTGGCACACGCCCATACATTAGCTCGAATGGCGACTTTTTCGTTGTCCCTCGCGGCGAACAGCGGTGGGCCAACAGAATCAACGGTAACATTTCTTCCCAGCTTCCTCCTTTCGCAGCCAACCATTCCTTGATTGTGCGATTGTTCCTCTCCGTCAGTCCGTTTGATTGAGGATGGTACGGAGTTGTGCGTATTTTCTTTATTCCCAAACGCTCCAAACAGTTCCGAAACTCCTCACTTTCGAAGCAGGGTCCTTGATCAGTCAATATGCTTCGTGGTATTCCTTGATCCTCTATGATGTGCTCCATCACCGCCCTGCACAACGTGCTTGCGCGCTGATCGGGTAAGGCGGCTGCTTCTATCCACCTTGTGAAGTGTTCGGTCATGACTACGATGTATTGATTCCCGGACGTCGTTACTGGGAAGGGGCCTATCACATCCACCGACCACAATTCGCCAATTTCACTGGCCGGAATTGGTTGTGTGGGATACTCACTGGGGTGATTAGTTGTCTCTACTAACTGACATTGCTGGCACGCCCGCACATGATTGTTAACATCATTCTTCATTCCCGGCCAGTGTGCTCTTTGTTTCGGCATTTTGTAGGTTCGATGACAACCCGTATGAGCCAGCTGATGACATTCATTCACAAATGCGCCCTCAACTCCGCTGGTGCGATCGGGACGTTTATTCCCTCCCGCAGTTGGCGCATCAAAATTCCGGCACTATTCAGCCGCAAATCGGACCAGTACATTCTGAAAGCTTTCAATTCCGGATTCACTTTGTCTTCTGGCGGTTATCCTGCCAACAAGAGTCGGTCAATCACCACCCGGATCGCCGTGTCCATTCTCTGTGCTGCTTGTAACTCTCCGGGGTCACTCACCAGTTCGATACTGTTAACTCCCGTCACGTCCTTGTGTACCCCATCCAAGTGTTACGTTCGGGAAAGCAAATCGGGCACACCGTTCTCTTTTCCGGTTACATGGCTAACTGTGAAGTCGTACTCCTGTAGTCGAAACGCCCAACGAGCCAGCCTTCCTCGGGGGTCCTTCGCCGATTTACTCCACCCCAGCGGTTTGTGGTTGGTCTCCACATGAAAACGTCGGCCGAGCAAGTACGGCCTCCATTTTTCCAAGGCCCATACGATTGCCAAACATTCTTTCTCTGTCGTTGAATAGTTTCGTTCAGCAGGACTCAGTACCCGACTGGCGTATTCCACCACACCGTCCTCCTGCTTCAGTACCGCTCCAATTCCTACATCACTCGCATCCGTTGAGACAATGAAGCTCTGTCCAGTCACTGGCAATTTCAGAGTCAGCTGTCCTTCTTTCATCAAGCGTTGGATCTCGACGAACGCTTGGTTGGCTTCCTGTGAACAATGAAATTGGCAATCCTTCCTCAGAATTTCGTATAAAGAACTCGCGAGGTCATGGAAATTTTTGATGAAGCGGCTGTAGAACCCGACGCGACCGAGAAACTGTCTCAGCGTCCTCTTTGATGTTGGCACCGGAATAGCCTCGATTGTCAGCAGTTTCTCGGGCAGTGGCTGGACCTCCCCCGTGACCGACCTTGTGACCGAGCAGTATTACCGTTTGTTTCGCCAGTTGAGACTTTGAACTATTGATCCGGAGGCCGGCTTTTTCGATCTTCTTCAGCACTGATGAAACATGTACTGCATGTTCTGTCTCATTTGTGCTGTAAATGACGATATCGTCTCCATAGACAACAGTGTTGCTCACTCCGTCCAACACCTTGAGCATCAGTCGTCTGAACGTGAACGGGGCGCCTGAGAGTCCGAACGGCATCCGCTTGAAGCGATATTGCTTTTCGCTCACTGTGAACGCTGTTTTATCTCGGTCCGATTGTTTGATTGGGACCTGTCAATATCCGGACGGTAAGTCCAACACTGTAAACACTCTGGCGTTCTGCAGCTTGTCGAAAATCTCCGCCTCCGACGGGACTGCCACGACTTTATTGAACGTTATCTCGTCCAGCCGCCTGAAATCGACACAAAATCGAAATTTACCGTTAGGCTTCTTTACCAACAAGACAGAAGAGTTGAACGGGCTATCGGCCTCCTCGATGATTTCCTCCTTCAGCATGTCCTTCATTTGTTCAATTTCCGGCTGCAAGTGCATTGGAATTCTTCGGGGTCCAAATGGCCGAAATCGTTTCGATTCGATGGGGATTTCGTGTTCAACTCAGTCATAATAGCCATACGGGTCCTGATCCGCAGTGAACAATCCCTGAAACTTGCGTATTACTTCGTTCAGCAACTGATTGTCACAAGTTGGCATTGCTCTGGGTACCTTCACTTCAATTTGTCCAAACTGGGTTTTGGGCTTTCTCACCAGTGGAACCACTCCATACTTCGTTACTAGTTTATCATGCTTCAAATCAATCACGGCCTCAACTTGGTCAAGAAAGTCCGCCCCCAAGATAGTCTGACGTTCGTCGGGGGCAATGATGAACGGTTATTTGACTACGTGACCATCGATTCGAACACCATATTCTGCCACAGCACCAACTTTCAGAGTAAACCCACCGACCGTTCGGACAACCATCGCACACGGCCTCACAATTTTTCCTGATCTCGGCCCAATCAACGAAATCGCGGCCCCAGTGTCAATCAAACCGTGCTCCAAGCTACCATTGACTTTTAACCTAGCCTGAACCGTTGTCTTGTCAACCGTCCTTATTACCGTATTCCCCTTCCCAAACGAAGAACAATCGACGAAACGTTTATTAGGATACGACCTTTTCTTGCCGAGTGGGCAAAATCTTCGCCAGTGTCCATGCATTCCGCATCCGTAACAAATGTCGTCACGACTCTCCTTCTTTTTCACTTTCAACGCCGCCACTTCTTCAGTCAACTTTTCCACACTGTTTCGAAGGTCATTCAGTTCACTCGGTCCGCTTACCTCAACCTCGTTGACTGTCGCGGCATTTTCTGCGAGCAATTGTCGAGCTGCATCGGCCAACTGTTCCAGCGTCATGGGCTGTGTGATGAGAGCAACTCTGAGCTGATCCCGGACTGTTGGTGGCACTCCGTCCAAGAACTGTGCCATCAGCGGGCGTTGTTTTGAGTCTTGGTCCAAATGTGGTAGGGCTCTCGGCAACGCTGCCCGCAGGGACATGGCGTAGACCAGAGCGTCGCCTCCTGGTCCAAGCCGGGTGCCTTGAACCACCTCATTGCCTCCTGGCAGTCGGCGGGGCTGTCGAACCCGGGGATCAGCGTCTTCCTCGAGGCGGCCCACTCCAGATTCGCAGGGCCTCTTCCCGCCGCATCCAACACCGCCTTCGCCCTGCCCTTGAGAAGCATCCGCAGGGCCGCCAGCTTCTCCCGGTCCGCCTTCACTCCGACCGCTTACGCCACGTTCTCGAAACCCTCCAGGAAACTCCGAACACCCCCATCCTCAAACGGTTGTGGCCACGGGATCTTCATCCTCGTATCCTGGTCACGGCACCAATTGTGGTGAATGCAGAAGGCGGACGACACAAGGATTGTTTTATTGGAGAAACCAGTACACTACTTAGGCCTCTCAACGGGACTAAGAACAAAAACACTCATTTGCAGAACGCACTCTTCTGAGGATGCTCCAGTCGCTTTGGACACCATGTCTCAGTCCTGTCATGTGGCGAAAGTCATTAAATGTCATTTTGGCTTCCAACGATCCTTCCCATATGTCTCCCGTATTTATCCCGTGATCATTTCGATCCATGCGGCTACTGAATAGTAAAGTGAGTAGTATGGTGCGACCGTCTATCCTCACTACACTAGTCAGCATAGCCCACCGGATCAAAACAGCACACAAGCCCGATCACCACGCCAAGGTAGCACTATAGGTCAGGACTAACTAGACGAACCCCACCAATTTGGATGCAATTCCACATTCTTTTTTCATTCAACTATCGCTCCGTGTATGTAAACGACAAACTAACAAAATTTAATTCGAGCGCATAGTTTACATAGCAGTTTTCACCCTCTTAGAAATTAGATACAAGTGTTTGCTGAGCTTATGACAATGTCACATGTGGATGGAAATGTATATATATATATATATATATATATACGTATACATATATATGAGTATACATATATATGTATACATGGCCAGGAACATGGTAGTATGGCAACCATTCCGCTCCTCTTTTCAGAATCTTGTGTGTCTGTGATCTTCTACCCATTTTTTCAGCTTTGCTGGTATAATGTTCCTTTCGAATTCAAATTTGAATTTTGTTTTTCCTCCTTGTCTTCCCTAGAATGTATCAACGTGCATTTTTTATACTGAAATGCTTCTTGTGTTACGTCTCACACAGCTTTCTTATCAGTTTAGATGTTGTCATTGCACTCTCTCTTTTTGTTTATTCTCTGAGGGATAAAAGCTTTGTTTTCGTGCTAACCAATCGACTGGCTAACCACCATTTGCCGGCTGGACACAAAGGCTCCACTCATATAACTATCGGTCTTATTCCTTCAGATTTACACTGGATTTGTGGTGTGTGGATGGAACCGCAAGTGGTGCGGTGCAAGCCAATTGCGGTGATGACTAAGCCCCGGCTTCCTTTGGCTTTGGCCACTATGACAAGCTAATCCGTATGGGATTCTGCCAACCACACCAGTTCGTCCTTTCCACATGTGTGTTCAAGGTGAGTGCCTGATTATGTTGTGTAGTCTCACTGTGTTCGAAGATATCCCTGAACCTTTGGTAACTCTGATTTGGACATGTGTGCGACGTTGTGTCAAGAACCAGCAGCCTTGGAGTTCGAAGCCTCCAAACTAAGACCATGCTGCAGTTAATTTCATAAAAAATCTCACTGCATTCATTCGCAAATCGGTTTTTCTTCCAACCATATATATTCGGTTCCATAAAAATGCCACTGACGCTGGCATTCGCGAATTTTGCGGTTAAACTTTCGTGCTTTTAAATGGGAACGTAATTAACTTAAGTGGTGCGAGGGAATGGCCACTGCCGTTTTGTTTCATTGTGACCGTGGAAGCGTTACAGGTTGTTTGAGAACGGTTTTTGCATTGCTGAATCAGACTTGGCATAAGGAACCGTTTCGAGGCGAAATTGTTGGATCACATCTCCCACAGTATGTTCACTGTTGTGTCTATGGATCTCACGCTCATTGCGAATGACAGTTTGTCGTGAGCCAAAATTGTTGGCGGTACGAGGTTTGTTTGTTCAGAAAATCGAAATTAGTGTTATATGCCTTAATATAGATTGCAAGCACTCATTTGCTTATGAGATTAATCCATAGTCGCTAATCCCGAGTACGCTTCTAGTAAACATCGTTTCTTACAGAACTACAATTTACGGTATTTTACACAAGTTTCTTCAAAACCCAATAACGTTCCTTCGCCTGACTACTCAGGAATGGCATGGCGTGATAGTTGATCCTCACTAAACTTTGAGACCGGTGGTAAACTTCGAGTTGTAAAGTGAAAAGGCTCTCATTAATTCGTTAGCGTACATGGCTCGTGGGTGTTAAACTAATGACATTAGTCCGACCTGCCGATAACTAGCAATGAGTAATGATAGATTCTGCTTCCGAATCGAGTGAAGCGCGATAATACTTGCAGATGATTAACTGTAAACTGCAGCCACCTTTTAGCCTCCGAATTACCAGCAAATTTTGGAGGCAGAAGACGTTATCTTGCCAGAACAGACTGTTGCGGATTCAACGGTTGCATTTGTATTTTTGTGGGTGCATGTCAAAAGATGCGTTAGAGGAGGTTCTGGTGATGACAACTGTTGCTCGTTGGCTGGATATTGTGAAGTTCCCGTTAGCGTTATCAATATTGATAATGTAGACTTCTGATGACAATGTTCTTTCTTTTTTGCTCGGATATTGCACAAGTTTAAAGATTTGCTGGAGAACTGAGAAATGTCTTAACTTGCGCTGTACCCGATCAAAAGCATGCATTGATTGAGCAAATAACTAACGTCGTACAACTCGACTGGTATACGCTGTAACAGAAATCGTAACGATGGGCTGTACGTGGGAGAGGAAGGCTGGGAGTGACAGCGATTTGAAGGAGAATACGCAAACTATGTTACGTCAGCTGTTTGTTCTGTTGTGTCACAACACACCTTGCATTTCAATCAGGAAAGCGTACTTTTTGAATGGTTGTATCATGGACGGCAGCTTTTAAGTTTAACCTTCCATTTACCTATACTAAACTCATTTAAAAACTTGTACAACACGGTGAAGGTAAGCAATAAAAGGCATCTGCAGCTACATTCTACGGCGTCAGGGAACGAAGATCGCTAGAAATTACTAAATTGGAAAGATTTGAGTGCAACATCAGGAACGAGTAGCTACTTTTGTTGGACGATTATTATGTTGAAATGACTGAACCCTCTTCTCCGATTTGCTTACAGTGTTTGGTACGTCTATACATTACGGGAAAATGTTGACTTCACTTACAAAAGGCGCACCTTGTTGTTTAGTCGTTCGTGTTTTTGTTGAAACAAACGTTCTACACAGAGCGTCCGAAAATCTTAGGCATCTGTTCATGTATCTTCTTCGGAATGATGTCATATCTACACACTTCCTAAATATATCCGATTTTAGTATTCACAATCTGCCTAACCATGATCTGGATTCGGTTATCTTAGTAAGCTGATTCACTCACTTTCAGCCATTTTGAGTGGACCTTGCTAAGTTGTGCGATTATCGTTATCCCCTGCTTGAATACCTGGACACGTAATTGATATACATTTGGAATGAATGATGAGTGTTGTTTCATTTGCAGTTCTCCCAATATTGTGTGAAACTATTTTATTTCGACAGCCGTTCTAACGTGTTCACACACCTCAGAATTAATGTTTACCACGTCGTAAAAACAGGCATTGTTTGAGTTAGTGATTGAACGAAACTCAAAACTGAAGCTGAATCTGCTTGAACATATGCAGTAATTATGTTGTCTGTGTTGGCATCTTGCAGTGCTGCTGCGTGCATTCAACAAACAAAGTTGATATGACATCACGCCTGCTAACCCTGAATTTGTGGATGGGTGAGGAATACGCTGTTCGAGAGAATCTTAAATGGATGTGTAACCTCTTCACTTGAGTATAAATAAAGGACGGGGTTGTGTTTTATGTACAAATCCCTAATTACAAGCGATGTTTTTGTGACTGGTGTCCGAGTGGATATAGATGTCGCTTCGTAACGCAGACGGTTGACGTTTTGGTGCAAATACAAATAGAACCGGTGGTATAGGGTCGGTTTTGTGGTAAGCGTCGTGAAACATTAGAATCATGAAATGCTTGACGCGTTCTAATTAACTTATTATACTTCCGATAGGATCATACCATTCTTATGGCGGTCGGTCAACACCACGTTTGTGGACCAGTTTCCTTAGAGTGGGGCCAAAAATCGAAACCACAGCGAACCACAAACATACCATCACCACTCAGGTACACACTCTAATAGAACTCAAGTAACTGCTGTCACCAGACTGTACGATCTTCATCAGTACCCTTGCATTGCAAGTCATGCATATTCTTGCGTTATTTTTCAGTGCTGTCCAGCTCCGGCTGGCACTCCCACCTACATTCACGCCTACGAGATATGATTCAATCCCCAGCCAGTTTACGAGAGCAAACAAAATTGCCCTAATGACCTGAAAACCAGTGATGTGATATTATGTTGTTGTGCTACACGAGTTTACCAGTCTTCCCCCTTCCTCCAGATAACTAAATCAACAAGATCGTATCAATACATAGCTCACGAACCACTTATTTGTTATTTCTCAAACCATTGTTGTAAATGTGTCAGCATTTTTGATCATCATCTTAAGAAGTCTTTCAGAAAGAGTCAAGATATTTTTGATATTCCTGGTACTACTCACCAGGTGCTGCATTTGTTATGGAGTATTATTATCAATATAAGGCATCTGAAAATATAATGAGTGGTCTACAGTTTTCTGACCTGTTTTGATTGTCGGCAGTCGCAGAAACCACAGCCATCCGCTCACTCTCCACTCCAATATTTATCCAAAAACGTTTCGTCAAAACGCTGAATCTTCTATGGTCTGGTGACCACGTCCGGACCGAACAGATTACGTAATCGTGATCAATATATTAACAGCCATCAATAATTTGTACAACCAACCTGATCTTTCTGAAATAGATGACGAACCGTGTTCAGAACCGCGTTCAGAAGAACATCACTGAATGAGTGAGAGGTTCGTTTACCAAATGCAACAAGGAAGTAAGTCTTACCCCATGAATCCCGGTCTAGGACTTAACATATTTCTCCATGGAATTTCTCAAGACTGTGCGGTGATTTTATTGTCAGACACATAAAAGATACTGTAGGAATTACACCTTACCCCTCCGCTCTAATATAGAATAGATCATAAACCTATGGCTGAACTTTACGACTAACAATGTCATCAGACTCTAGTTCTCCGTTTGTCCAGTTATTTATAGGTATGCTTCTTACTGTAAAAATTTTGCCTTCTGTTCCGGAATTACTTCCAAAAACTCAGTAGACTCCAATTTACACAATGCTTGTTTAACATTTTACACGAAAACTTTGTAGATTGGTGGATATGCGATTACTAGGTGGCTTTTCAGAAACTACAGATAAGTTAGAGGCGAAGGCATAATAAATCGGACAAATTATCGGAATCTCTAAGGATGGATGTACCAATGGGACTTGGGTATAACATTTTCGAAAGTGGCTCTTCGAGTTCAGTTCTAAAAGCATCTTTTGGATACCTCTTATACAGGACTAACTTTAATGAATTTTGATATATTGAATTGATTTTATCCAGTTCGCTAAGATTGCAGGAAGACACAAATCGAGAAATACAGGCATTTCCTTTAATTTCGTCAGTCGACCGTCCAAAGCATTTAGTTATATAGATTAAGCTCATGGCGACAAAACAACCGAGTGTACGAATATCTCATTGGTACGATCAGGGTTCCTTGCCACGATAACGAAATCGATTGCGTCAGCACGCTTTGCCAACAAACGGCCGGTGGGTGACGCTTGATTATCAATGACTTAGAGAATGCCAACTACTTCATTTCACCGTTCCGTCATCTTGCCCATAACCTATATTACCGAATGTTTCAGGTAATCGACTGATGAAAACAAACGAAATCCTTGCATTTAGCAGTATGTCTCTTTACAGTCTTGATACAATAAAGTTCGTTGTTTCACGAAACCAACTGTGGAGTTTGGTTTCTCTAATTCTATTGTTAATTTAAATGCTAACGGGAAATTTTTAGCAATGTTTAAATAAATTGATGAAAGAACCTATTCGTGTGGTTTGGGAAAATTAGTTAACGCATGGTTCATCCGTGAACTCTGTGTGATTACCCTGATGCGAGCCATTCAAATATTCAATGTTCGGACAGTCTAATTTCGTCTACTCAGTCAAAACAGAGAACAGATGTGGATCGCATCAGTCGCTAGCGTAAGCCTCGCAATAACAACTGAGCAAACCAACCACAAGGTTTTTATTTTCAGGACGCCAACAGTGCAGTCAATTCTACGGCAAGAAGAGTAAGTACGTCAGCGCCGTCTTGGTTACAACTCAGTCATTAATTTCAACAGAACCAATTAAACTTCAGAACACACAATTCCGGTTTCCTGAATTCTTGCTTTTCGTAAACATGTAAACAAAAGGTAACACTGAAGAAACCCCACAACCTACGGAGTGGATGGCATTGTACATTCGTGAGCGCTGATATCACGACAGTGTATGTAAGTATTGACGGCTGCTCTGCAAACCTGACGAGATTGTGACCCAACGATTTAACGAGCGGTCGAAAGTCTGAACCGCTAAAATTCTGAATATAGGAATTTCGAACCCAAAACGACTATTACGTTAATTACACTTCCGAGTGGGTTTAAGTTTATGTATCAGTTTTCAGCTTAAAGGTAAAAAAATCTGTTTTCGGATGACGTTTTCAGTGTTGTGAAAATTTCTGGAACGATCCTTACGTTATACTTTCTTGATACGAATTACGTGGTTAAAGTTTGTGTTATACATTAAAAATTGGAATGCGTGATGGCACTGCTATATAATATCTAACAACACAATTCACGTGTTTCGGGTTTATTGTCAGCAGAAGAAGTGTCTGACATTTAGCTGGTGCAAATCACATAACACCATTTGTCATATTACGAATAAAACAAAGCATACGTGTCTAATTAGCACTAACGGAGCACTGTACAACAAAATACAAGCCCGTGAAGTTGGTGTATTCTAGTGGGGAAAGGACATTTTCAGTTTTCACATCATGTTGCAGATCCTTTATGTGTAACTCACGAAAGTACAAGTTATCGAAAATGAAATAATTCGTTCTTTTTTGCGTTTAAAATACTGTATGCATCAAAATAATGAAGTCTAAATAGAAACCTTTCATTTAACCTCAATTTACGAGCAGGGAGTGAGAAACATCTCGTTACGAGCAATCTGTGATGCTCTACGGTTCGTACTAAATTTGGTGGGGGATATCCTACAAATGAGAAACATCCTTGGTTCATCAGGTTAGAAGGAACGTCTAAGTAATGATTCATCAACAATGACCAGCGTAAAACAAGCAGACTTCCAGCACCAGGCAAATATGGACAAAGAGCGTCTGAACATAATTACATGCATACCAGTTATGCGTTTAGAACAACGATAGCTTGATGGGTTACTTGAGCCACACTTGTGTACATGACGCTGGCTGACAAGTTTGAGCATAAGATTTGCGACCTTCTAAACAAGCGTAACTTGAAATTATTGATTGGACCAACTGGGTCACTGTTTTCGTGCGATAACATCACTGGTTTTGGTTTCAGTAGCCCATTACGTCGAGACTATTTCCATCTGCACTTGACATTCTTTTTTATACGTATTACTGTTCATTATTAACAAGCTTCAGATTATGAATAGTTTTCATTTGTTTGTGACACACTGTGAAACAATGGTATCGTGAGAACAATGATATTCAACAGCGCTATGTACACTAGAAGATTACCGTTCTGAATGGCTTGTTGATAAAATGTATAAGAGCTTATATCCACCAAATAACAACTTGCTTGGAAAACCGACAACAGTCTTAATGTGTTAGGTTTTCCGCCTAAGATGGTGGTTCATTGGAGGCACAAATGTCTAAGCAAACAATTGAGTAATTTAAGACTAATCAGAACACTACTTAGGGTACACTAATCTCAATATACTGCGCCCTACTTGATTTGCTTGAAAAGGGGCTCCTTACACCCTAGTGCAACCGTTACCTCTTCCAGCTGCATGTCTGTGAAATTGTCTTTTCTTTTTAGGACTGGCATTTTCAGACAAAACCCCGGCATTTCACACACGTACGTCTACCTATCGGTTCACTGTGTTCGTTGAACTTACAAAAATAGTCTGTAGTTCTCACGGTCTAATCTATTTCGGAGTGAAATGCTCAGGTTGAAGGTTAAAGTGAAACAAGAGGTTGCTTTAGCAGTTCGGACTAAGGTAAGAACGTTCGCCGGTCGCAATGGTCTATTAAGTTGACTTCAGCGAAACAGCAATTTCTACACCACCTCAAAAGTAGTGCCACATGCAAACAATAGCAACAAGGTTTTATAACTGTTCGCCTCTAATTGTTGAATGGACCAGTTTGACTGAAACACGTGAGTTGTAGTGTGAACGAAACAATCAGAATCCGCTTATTTTTCGACCAAAGTTTGTAAAGTTGTATTTGTTTCGGTTGAGTACGAATCCGGTTTAATTTTCCGGTCGAACGACAGAGTACTTATATATTATTTGAAATACTGTGTTCCCTGTAACAACTTCAGAGGTGCAGTAAAAAGGCAGATGTTTTGATATTTTAACGTTTCGTTTTCTCTCATCAAATACACAAGCAAAACACGTCTTATCTCTGTACTTATGGATATATAGTGCACTGTAATTCACCAGAATAAGAAAAACGTATCCACACTTCCACTCGTGCTATCTGGTCTACAGTCATGTTGCCTTCTTTCGTTTTATGGTCTGTCAAGTACATTAATTTGTGTGATACTATCAGTATTCAGGTTAACTGAATTTTCTTGTCACAATCCTTTATTTGTACATCCCATTAGGGATAGCGTCTCCTCTACCACACACACACCGTACCACACTGTCAGGTGTCAAAATTGCTCAATTAAACATAGGAGTCAGAAAACGTTTTTTCACAAAGTAACTCACGAGCACATTTCGCTGCATTTCATCGGATACACATTGCAGTCTGTGAGTTTGTGTATTAAGGTTAAGTGTACATGGTGAAGATAAACACGAGAATCAACAGTCACACAAACACAAACGGTTAGGTCACGATCTCGTCAGGTTTGCAGAGCAGCCGTCAATACTTACATACACTATCGTGATATCAGTGCTCACGAATGTACAATGCCATCCACTCTGTAGGTTGTGGGGTTTCTTCAGTTTAACCTTTTGTTTACATGTTTACGAAAAGCAAGAATTCAGGAAACCGGAATTGTGTGTTCTGAAGTTTAATTGGTTCTGTTGGAACTAATGACTGAGCTGTAATCAGGGGTGGCAATTCCTGGCATGATATTGGCTTCAACTTATCAGCCTAGAAAATACTTCTTAATGTAAGGTAAAAAATTCGCCTTTCCATTTGTTCCATCGTAACTGAATAAGAGTTCGAACAGGCAGCTTATTGGAGAATCGCAGCAGTGTTGAAGAGTTGAATCTAATGCTGTATCACAGATTTGTCTTATAACAACACTTCAGGAGACTTTAGTCTTTTCAAGCCGTGTACACAGATTGAAAGGTTTGACTCCACTGAATAATTCGAAGCCGTTTACATTCTTAGTAGAGTGCGAAAAGCCTCGAGGAATTTCACTGCTACTTGTAAACCACCATATTTTATTCCGTTTCTGTGATCTGTATACATCATCCATCAAAACAGGAATTTCCACGTAATCGAAGTATTACTGTTACATGACACAAGGAACGGAATTGACCGTAAAGTTACGAACACAAATGTTAAGGATTTTGCACTAACTAAAGTACCCCAGGATAAAATCAGCTGACAGACACTCAAGCCAAATAGATAGCTCGCGGTAAGCCCCACTTCAATTGTATGTGTAAGGCGATCATTTATGAACTGTCTACGCGATGTTGTGTATACTGTTCCATCTTGATACGAAAACTAGTTTAGTAAAAGTTGCTCTTCTAATTTTATTGTTCCTTGATTACCATTCGAAAGGTATTATGAATTTTTACCGTTCAGATTATGAACTGATGAGACCACAACGTGTGAAATTTTCAGTGTTTGCTTATGCTCTAATCATTTATCATAGTTGGGAATAATGTGCCAGGCGGTCAGTTAATATGAATTAAAGGAGAGTGGAAGTGACCGAAAGAAAGCTTCACTGAAGATTCTGACTGTAATCATAACAGCAGCGAACATTGAAACGACCTCTAGTGACCTATGTACAGGCATTGACTTTTGGGAGCGATCTCGAACAACGGAAGACATGTGATGCCAATAGGCTACTACGGATCGAACAACTTATGAAGGATCTCGACCGATTCATCCGTGACTACAAAGTAAGGTCGGGTGTTCCAATGAAGAGAAAATTCAACTATGAAGCGGTTCTCTCTGTAGTGTGACCTCTCGATGCCATGATTCAATTTCTGAGAGTGACTAGCTAAACTTTCACCTCTAATTAGTGACAGGATATCTGGAGAGGGATGAATTTTGTTATAGGGTGTTTGTAAGTGAATAGGAAGCTTGTCATGACGTGTCAGTAGTTCATAGGAGATTGACCTAATTCCGATAGTCTTTGTGCGTGGGAGAAGTTTTGAGCGCATAATTGTTTTAGTGTTTCCTCCCTGAAAACATTCGCTAAGTGCCATATATTTTATGAGTTAAGGGTGACAGGCATGCATATTCGTCTGCTGGTATGGACAGATTATGAAGGCCGCTGATGAGGAAATTTCAAGAATTCTTCTCAAGGGATGCAATATCACTGGTACTTCTTCTGGTCACTACTGTGAAACTTGCAAACAGACTTAACTTGCCCGTTCACACACGGATACATGTGGCTTAGTGTCGCCAAGGTTGTAGTCAACACAACTTTGGTGTTGAATATGCATGACATGTGCAGTATGTGATTTTCTACTATTCACTTGTCCACATCATTTGGAACATATACAACCCGCCAGCGTTTTGTATCGTAGATGGAAATTAGAATCAGTATTCTGACGGTGCTGGTCCTTTTGAAAACGATAAGAAAGGATACTGAGGGTTTTATGCTAGATCCTTTTGGAACTCGGCAGCTGACAGGACGCCAATCTAATAGCTGTCCATTCACCTTGACGTTGGACCTACGTTCGATGAGGTATCACTACTGTCAACCGCGTGACTGTTCACATAGCTTAGAGTTATGGAGTATCCCTGACACGATGGAGCGATCAACTCTAAGACCTTGAAAGTATTAAGGTGGATCACGTCCACGGCCATTGTTGATCCGTTAGCCTTCGTACATGATTCATGAGTAATGGGTATCTTTCTGAAGTGAAAAAATCTCTTCTGTCGGCTACGCTGATCGTCGGTGACCACATTAGAATATGCTATCTAGGCCTAGATAATATCATACAGTACGTATTTAACTTCTGTGAAGATTATTGAAAGTAAGTTAACTCGCCGACATTTTGCTGCGATTTCTCCGCGTCCATCGTTAAAGATAGGTGTAGTCGTGATCTGTTTCCAAATTTTCAGTAGGCAAATAAACACTGTTGATACGGATTCTGCTAGTAGTGGACCAACATTTCAAGATGACAAGCGGGTATCAAACGTCAATCTGTTGGCTTACTGCGCCGACAGAAAACATATCAGGTGTGATACGATCAAGCTGTAAATTGGAAGTGTACGCACCTTTTTGAGTGATTTAATTCCTCAAAGACCCTCCGAATGAAGACACTCTCTACCGCCGGATATATTGGAATCAGGCTGTTTAATTAAGTCGTGTTTTGTCAAATGCGATTCGTTTAGGCTTTACTTCTACCATAGCTATAAGTCGGTTAGTTCCATAGCCAGCCTACGCGGTTGAACCAATGTTAAGGCGCGAAGTAATGGACCCATCGCCAACTGATTGACCAGTGAGCTATTTTCTCTATAATGATTTTGATCGGTAGCTTGATCTAATCCTGACAACTGTTTATGTAAATTTACCGGCCTGAGGGTGGATTATAGAAAGGAGTGTGTGCTAACTTAGAACATTAATCAAACCAAAAAAGCGGTGTTTTTGAATTGTTTTAGTCAAAACTTCGGCCATTCTATCACCACATTATTGATAAGTTGTGTAGCAGAGTTGATATTTTAAAGTAACCTAGTTTAGACGAATTCCTGTTTTGGTATTGATATGTTCGCCGAGCTTGGCATTTAGGNCGGCGAACATATCAATACCAAAACCATCAACCCGAGCTACAAACAACAGCACCACCGCTGTTCCCAACCATCAGAATTCCTGTTTTACCTGTGTTTAACGGGCGTAAAAACAGCCTACCAAAAGATGTCAGTTCCCGTGCCAGCTAACACACGGAATTGAGTCAGTAGCTCCGAAAGTTTTACATCTGGACCTAATTACCCACTGAAGTCATCATTTCATATAGGATTTGATAAGTCATCAAGAGTACTGACATTCGATTCTGATTTCACAGACCGTCTTTTTAAAATAAACCAACGTGGTTGTTAAGCCCCAAAGTTGTATTACTGGTGAGTAATATGGTGGACCTGATGAGTTCCCAATTTGGAGATAATGGTTGTCTGTTCTCACGGATTTTCTCATTTATTCACCACATCAATGATGCCTGTGGTATGCCGGCGATACTAGGAAAGGGGAGAAACGACGTTTCTACCGAGATCTGGTTTAAGTGGTTCACTCATAATATAGTGCTTATAAATGGATAGCGTTGTTGCCGAGATTTCGCATAATCACCACCACCAGCGGCATGTGCTGTACCACTTGCGGCTTCACACACACACACACACGCAGTAAACAGTGTAAACTCGAAAGAATAATGGCGGGATATAAGTGAGTGGTGTTCCAGATGGCCACTGCTGGTTAAGCAGATAGTATGGAAGCGAAACCCTCACTTCCTTCAGAATGAAAAATAGAGGCTCTGCTGATGAGACTCATGCTAGCAGGAAAGACGTTGAAAGAAATAAGACCAGAAGAAGCTCAGTATGACAGTTATCTGTATGGGACTAAAAAGAAGAGAAATTTAGGTTCGAGCCAATACACCGGTCAAAAACGTTTGCTTCAGTGAACCAACAACCTTGAAAGAGGGAGAAGATAAAGAACACTATGTATCAGGCTTCTGGGTAGGAGATAGGGTGGTCTGTCAAATGATCTGAACCACAGGTTAACTAAAGTGGGAAATATTTACTCAACATAACTCATTAGTGTTCAACACAATCTTTATTTCACCACGGGCGGTATGTTTTGGGAAATTTGTTAACCCAACAATCCGATAAGACCAGTGCATTCACCGCCGCATTCGTCGCCTCACCAAATGTTCGTGTGATCACGACTTAAGTCGCCTGCAGTGCCTTTGCCTACAGCTTGCTAGATGTCACGACTGCCCAGCTGTCGTTCACTGAACGCCAACTGGATGGTTGTGCAGGCTTTATCTCACCAGAGTTTCCGGTTAAACGCTCCACTCTTTTGAGTTATAAAGTCAGCTTTACACTGTGAAATACTTACTTGAACAAAATTAGGGTTTCGTAGCATCTGACAACCGGGATTTTGCCCATCAACTTTCAGTTGCTTTAACAGTAGACGTTTCAAAATTCGTTCGTGGCTCATTTTACGGACATGTCTCAATCAACGAACTAGTAGAGCATCAACATGGATTCAGCCGAATCCCTGTCTGCTGTCGAATTATTTGCGTCCGAAAACATGTTCGACCATCGAATATTAAAGGTGCTTTGTAGACACTTTAGACAGAAGTAGCTCATATACCGCACATTCCTGTGACAGTGCATAAGCTTTACCATTTCACACCAGGTCAAACAGCATCGTTGAGCTTTAAACGTGTACCTCGGTCTTAATTTTCACGTTGTGGTTCTCCCAGACATGACTTTCTAGACGCCTGATAACAGAGCTTACCTTCACCTTATGAGTTCGCAATTCTCAACCCATGGACAGCTCTGTCAACAGGTTGCTGTCAAACTAGCAGAGGTCTAAGCCGCTATCCACAATGTCTCCAATGACGTGGGTTACCGGTATGTGTCAAGTACCTACACTTAGAAAAGGCTGAGAGAATGTAAATTCCTCACTTGTTTTGTCCAAACCAATTTTGCGTGTGCGATTGCGAAAACCGAAGTCACTTACTGAAATTTCTCTTGACATGTACAGCACGCAATTCACCAAGTCGCGTTGCCGAACTCGAGCTCTGAAGCGCCTAACATCAAGCAGAGGAAGATCTCCCTGGTATTTAACTTGAAACTCGTACTCCTAGTTAACATTGTGGTCGAGTATAAAGTTAATAGGGTTGAGGCTAGGACAGCTTTGCATCTTACCAGTGACAGTATAAATCTTATCTTAGCTTAGTCCACACAATCCCTCCCTTATTGTTCAGCTTATTCGCAACATTTCATCCAAAGTGAAATGCGTCGAATGACGTCCAAATTTACCAGTGCTCAATGACTCGTGGAGTCAAATACCCTAGCGGAACCTACAGTTACTGGCTGTGTCCACAACAAGTATCCTAAATCTGTTGGTGGCCAACGGTCGTCATGTGACTCGTATGAAATCTACAGCAACCTCCAATAACCTTAAATTGTAGACCCTTGGCGATGAGTTGGTTTTTGTGGAATTCTTGTCAGAATCTTCATGCCACTGTCTAGCAGGCCTGATAACCATCAATACCTCAAGAGTACCCTTTGTTTTTGAACAAAGGTAGAATCAGGAAACCATGAAACCCTTAAGGAGCTGTTTCCTTTACGCAGGTGAAGTGAACCAACAGTCTTGTCAAGGCAGGGACGATTATTCACCAACTAAAATTACTGACACTCAACAATAAGATCAAACAAAAGTACAAGGCCGCTTATTTTCAGAACATTCATGATCGACACTCATCCGATTATGAATAGAAAATGGTGGCGGATCTCATTTCAACCGTATATTGACCGCCCAAAGTTCTGCATTTAGTTGCTCGAAACTCCGATCCTCCAGACATTTGGAGGGCAATCATTCACCTGTGAGAGCGCAGCGTTTCCAGGTTTTACACGTTTCAAGATGACACCTTCAAGTAGTTACACGAAAAGTAACACATCTCAAGCCAGTAAATTCACTGTAGCTACTCCTGACAGCTTCGCATAACCACCATTTACGATAATTTCACAGAAACGAGTAATAGATTGTATTAATTCTATATATCTTAAAAACGCTTTAGAGAAGAGCAGGTTTATTGGTTCACAGGTTCGCATAACTCTTGCGCAAACACAAATGACTGGAAGTTAGTCGTCAGGAAGCAATGACGAACCAAGCAGCAGAAAGTATTTTTTAGAACAGAGTTACAAAAATTAGTTAGTCCAGTGTCAAACTTTCCAAAGAAGTTGAAGTGTGTAACGCTTACTTTGTACAAGGGAATTGCTTTCTGAGGGGATTATCGATTTTCGAACAGATATGGAGTGACCGTAGCCTATGCTCAATATTGTGTGCCAGATGTGAGAATTTGCAAAGGCGTTTACCGGATTGCATGCTAGGACAGGTGTTAGGTATTTTTCTAGATGGATTCGGTAATATAAACAAGAGTATGTAGGACAGTTCTGAGTTCATTTTAAGCCGATGGAGAAGCGAAATATTTGTATCGACTTGTGAGTAAACGTTGATTACGCATGAAAGTGGCGTGTCTTTTTCAACCCGCCGTCGTTCCAAACCAAGCAAAACTGTGGAATGCTGAGGTTTGTGATTCAGGTTAGATCGGAGAGTTTGGTTTAAACGATCACATTTATACTTTCCTCAGATAAACTCAGTACCATTTTCTCGTTACTAGTCCCGGTAGAACAATAACTCTGAGTGATGATTCGAGGGGCCCAATCGATAAGCTATGCTCGCTGTGCTTTAAAAATCAGCATAACGTTAGTGAATTAAAACCGATGGATTGGTCACTTTGATTAAAACATCCATGAAGAAGAATAACTGAAATTGATTGCAGTCTGGGCTCTTTAAAAGCAAATGTTGTTTCTTCTTTCGGTATAACTGTAACTGTGTTTGTGACTAGGAACATAACTAGGAATTCGTCAACAATTTCTATGTACTGACGGTATAATAGAATGAGTTCGAAGGACACCGGCGTCTTCTTTGGCTTATAAACTGCGGCAGATAGAGTGATTCTTTTTAATGCGTTAGATGTTTCTTTTTCGAAAGCTTTTGACGTCGGAATTTTGGAGCAAACTCACCTCAGGATGGTGCAATGCAAGCAGTTCTCCAGCTGTTAGGCTAACGGTTTCCAGCGAAGCATTGAGGATACGGGTATTCTAACGGCTGCTCTAAGATTTTAGAGTATTCATTTGGTAAACCATGGAACACGTCTGGTCAGTTTACTTGGTTTTAATGACTTGAGCTTCTTGTGCTAGCCTGACTGTTAAACGGTTGTCCAGATGGTTTCTTAACAACACATCTATAGATGTTATGTTAGAGAAGCGTTTTTAAATAGAATCGAATTGGGACTAACTTTCTCAACAGTAAAATCAGTTTTCGAAGAATCAAAATTACAACCGGCTAGTTGTTTTAACAATCCCAAGTTATCAGGGCAGCCTTTGTTTCCAACACAGTCAGTGACTGTTTCAGTGTGTTTCAGTTTTAATTTGACAGAAGTCATTTCTCAAGTGAATGGCCGGCTCTTCTCTCCTGCCTTCGTATAGGTCAATAGGAGACGCACCTTTATCTGAATGGACAAAAAATGTCTCCCAGATGCAGTAATCCAAGGAAAAATTTGGATGGATCATCGTAGCAATAGAATACTTCACGATGTTGACCATGATTGAGGTCGATGGTGTATTGAAATTTCAGGCACTCGTCAAAACCTTTTTAGCGATGAAGTGAACGTCAATTTACGTGCTTATTATTCATGTTGATGTCTATAATGGCTGATCGCATTACAATAATGGTGACTGTTGCTGTTCGTCAGTGAATATTAACAGACAGAAAACAGCTCACGTTGCGTAACAAAGACGAACATCAACAGGGCAGAATAAGGCGACAGCTATTGTAGCTTTGTTGGGGAAATAATTGTAAGATCTTTTAAGCTCACGAGGGAACGCGTACAGGAGAGAATAATACAACGTCGCTATTGAAATCGCAATACATGTTTTATTTGGAGAGAATTGTGACTGTTGAAAAAAACAGTTCATCTACTCTATTAGCTGTCATTCGGGACTCTTGCGAGTTCATACCTCTGCAGAAATTAAATGCAAATGCTTCGGTGAACAAGGTTTTCCGGTTGAAAGAGTGAGTGCTTTTACAGTTCTTTATGGGCAACTGGCCATCCTGCACAGTGAGCTCTGGCGCTCCCTTGGCTATTACCAAGATGAGTTCACTTTGATCCATCAAACAAAACTTTCGCAATACGCAGCATGAAATAGAACACTTTTTAAACGAGTTCTCGCAAGAATCGTGAATTTTATTGAGGCAATCAGTAGAACCGGTTAGAATAGTCAACAAAACTATGGAATCAGTTCTTTTTTCATTACGGTTACAACAAAATACTTTGCAGAATTGTTGTGCACACTTGTGGCACTCAGACAGACAGCGTAATGGAGACGTATTGAATTGTTAAAAATAAATGTCACTCAAACTAGTCTCCCTCCGTGAGCCGGTGGTCACTATTGCAGATGATTTCATTGCAATTCGGCCTGCACTAGCGTACCTTAGTCTGCTTTTACTGCGAGTTAGTGGTCATGGTTTTTTACGCAGTTATTCCCTAAGGTTTTCTCTTTTTTTGCTATCATGTTCTATCTTGTCATCATATCGTTAGAGGTGGATGTTCAACAGACACACATGGAACAGAAGTCCTCATGGATTCAAACTCCAATATTTTGTCTGGTTATTTTGTATGCATTTGTGTAACACAAACATAATTGCAAAACAGCGTATTTCTTGAAAATCGGTAAATGACAATACGGTTATGGTCATCTCTACAGCCAGTTAATCTCTTCTGTGAAGCGACTTTAGTGACAAGCCTGCTCCTAAAAGTTTTCTCTGTTGCATACCTTCCTTCTGTTTGGTGAAGTAGGTTAGGCTTATCAGTAATTCACACGTGACCGCCTCACTTGTCACGGTAGTGTGAATAGTAGAAAATCATTTTGTGAAGGCTAATTTACTAATTTGTTGTTCAAGAATGCACAATCGATTTGTTTTCGTACAAACAATTTAATGGAGCTAACCACACTGCTAATTTAGAGCTTGCTCCAGATTATTATACTGTTCCACAGTCTACCGTGAATTGGAAGGGTACTGATGGGCTAAGAAAACGCAGTGATTGTTCACCGAGGTCGTCTTTTTATTTACGGTTGAACCAAATTGTCTTGAATTTATTGAAGATCAACTTTAACTCTTCCGTAAACTCCTTTGGAACGTGAAAAAATAGAGAAAACACGAAGAGTGAGATAAGTGATGACATATCAGTAACAAATTTAAAACTTGAATCGGATTGGTAAAGATTTCTGGGGGAACATAGTCGGACAGAGGCTTAGGTTTGAACATGAGGTCAGTGAATACAAGAGGTGTGCAAACAACTGTGTGTGAACCTACGCAGCTGGTTTACGTCTATCAATTGTAACCGCCCCAGCGAAGTGCACGAATCATGGAACGGAATTATTTGATAGAATTCCGAATGTACAAACAAGTTCGGACGTGTCTAACGACTGCTAATTTGACTACTTACACTTTTCACCGAAAATACATTCACCAGTAACACGGATGTCCGCACTTATCTATGCAAATGTACCTTCATTCTGGAGATCATGCGTGTCTCAGTCCTGTCCCTGCAACTTCTTCTGCAGTCACACTGAAAATGAAAAACTGTGAGGTGGCATCAACAGGCTGTGCTGTATTACTTCGATAGAGAAGGGTATTGCCTCGCAATCTAACCACAACCTGAACACTGAATTTTCCTAATGGTCCAATCTGCATTCTATGATTTCGGAATTGGGAGCTGTTACAAAATAGTGCGCAGCACGTTGATTGCTAAGAAGTGCGTCCGCCCAGTGCCATAGACTTTCTTCAGAGAAGATGAATTCGTAGTTTAATAGACGTTTCTACTTATCTTTACACATACAACTTTGTAACCTATCGTGAAAATCGATTTGTGTGAATACTGGTAAGAGAATTTTAGACAATCCACTCTGCTTTCCACGATGAAAACATCCCGTCCGATAACAACGACACAAAGCTTGGTTCCCCGTTCTTTCAACGAACACAACATCTGAGTGTCTGTTCACCTCTGTACCGTATTTCATATTTTTGAGTACTCACAATTTATACCCTATTCTTATCCTTTACTCACTTGTCTGACAAAAAGTCGAACGTCATTTCAATTGCATAAATTTCTTTACTTTTGGTTTCACTCCGTTAAACATAATAGTCGTTCTTATGGATTCCATTTTTGCTAAGTTGTACGAGTCGTGTCAACTTCAAGTATATACACTGCTTGCTCAAAACTTTAATCCAAGCATGAAACTAGTCCCAGATTTCAATCAAAAACCTAGAACCTGTGAAACTTCATAATATTCTGATGTTTTATTCAAACCTGATTTTCCACCGAAGCATATTCTGTTAGGTAATGTCTGTTGTTTCTACCTTAAGGAACATACGATCATTCCTCATTCTGAAGCCTGCGGTTGCTTCGCATATCCCTATTAATTACAGTGAACTCTTCTGTATGCTGTTCCATCCAAATCTAGAACAGCGTTTCCATTAGCCTTCAGATTGACATATGCGTTTGTTCGTGCCTTCGTTTCAATTCGTTATCACGTAATTCGGAATGATTTCTTGTTAGTCTTGATAGGTTCACATTTGAAATCGCTGAGGAGATTGAGCTACTAGCCCTTCGTTCATTTCACTGTTGAAGATGTGGTCAAATATTTACCAGATTATTTGCAAAAACGGTTTTTTCAGCTTGATACACACCTATAAATGTTTTCACCACAGAACCTTTCTAAAAGACTTAATACAAGTTCTTTCTAACCACGATGCTAAAACCTTGGCATAACTGCCTACTAAAGCGTGTTTAAATTATCTTGTAAAGTTTGTGTTCGAACTGTGAAAATAACCTCTGCTCTATAAATCTGATCCCATTTACACCATCCTGATTGGGTTACTGCTGTTGCCAGAACTAATTATGCAAGTCCGATAGAGCATTCGTTCAGACTTTAATTAAAGGTAAACGTCCAGCTGAAAATATTCTGACCCGAAACACGCTTTACGAAAGGTATAAACTTTGAATTCACAAGCCCTTCTTAAAAACTAGAAAAATCTTTTTATTTCTGACACTATCGAACTTCGGCACAAATCAACCGAACTGGTGCATTCGATTTTGTTAATTTGTCGGTTTTGACATCGAACAAACTGCGCAAATTAGCACGTCCACATTCCGCTTCAAAGTGGTTGCCGATCAATTCGAGCACCACGGTATCCGTTCGGTGCAGGATTGACAATTCAATATAAATTGTTATTTACAAATGCATTTTTGTTTAGAACTGTTGACTGATGAGAATAAACTGATTATTGGTATTGTGATCAACTAAAGAAAATCTTCTTTTAAACACCAGTAATCAAAATTTTCTTGAACAAGTTAAGGGTTCCTAAGATTATAAATTGTTGAGCAGTCCTAGTCATGAGTCGTCTATTAAATTTAATCGGACAGTTACTGTGTTTCCTTGCGGAGCGATTGGAGAAACTTAGTATTGCCTATAAAAAATGTGGCTGAGCGTCCGTATATGATAATTCGATCTTGTCCAAGGTAAGGCCAGTGGTAAAATGGCGAACACGGTTGCTTCGTTAAAGCATGGCCGGAGTTCCTGTTCCGCCCGTGACAAGAATATACAATGGTGATGTGCATTATCAAAAGTTGAACTTCATTGTAATTCTCTCTCTGAAGGGGGGCTAGCTGAATAGTCTTCGAGAAGAAAAATGTAATGAATCTTGAGTACAGTTCACACTACTTATTTGAAGTGTTTCTTAGCTGACGAGTTAGATGTGTATATGTAAACTAGCAAGAAACAGACTAGGTTTTTAACCTCATCCCATTAGGGATCAGTATCCGGTTCAATAAAGGCTTTATCAGGAGCCATGTTTACAAATTATAACAAACTCGTCAGCTTCTTTGCTGTCATTTTTACAAATATCTCCTGTATCACTTAGATGAAACGATTTCTTCAACAGACATTCCGGCTAAAGCAGCCAGTCAGTAAAGTTCTATGCAGTTACATTTGAGCTTAACACAATATTACCAAACTTGGTCTGAGAGCTATTCCTCACTTGCGTTTAGTGGAACTGCATTGTGATTCGCATGTTTGATAGTAGTGGCGAACGGACAGGGTCGAATAAGCCTATTACCACACAAGAGGTAGGGTTATAGAAATGGCTCGTAGGCGGTATGAATCAACGTACCACTTTGCACCACATCGTTCATTACAAAGCAGTTACTATCTACCACTTATTAGTCACGTTCAATACAAGGACAGGGTTGAAGTAACAGGCAGATGCACACTCACATATCTCAATCTACGAACCACAAACTTAAAATTTTTTAACAACAAAAACAATCTATACGTGTTGGTTATCTTACTTTGAAACAAGCTAATCTACGGCCTATTTACATCCATGTCATCTAGTGGATCGATCAGCAAGTGTGGGAACAGAGTTTGTTTTGTAATCGTCAATAATTGTATTCGTGAAAATGGTAAGAGTCGGTCAGTAGTTGGTCACGAAAGTATTGTACCATCGTATAAGTTGAAAGTAAGCTATGGTCTTAAAGGCGGACAAAAAAGTCAGCCTTTTCTTTGGTCATTTCAAAGCAAACAGATAACGAGTTTTTCGACAATTAAAGGAAAACAATGATTTTGCTGAACTTAAAACCTATCACAACTTAGAGGGCAAATCTGTGAAAAAAATACGCTATAATAATTAGTAGTTGACATGTGGGCATGTTTGCGTTGAATGACGCATTTCTCCGGATACAATGAGGTTCATGTGCATACGGGTCTAAACACAAGGCGAACATTGTCGCATAAGCCACATAGGTGTTATCCATTGGTCCATGAAATAGTTCACTGAATGGCCCGGTGGCATAGAGAGGTACATCATCGGCTGCATGTGTAGCAAAACCGAGTGGCACCAGCGCTTGTTGACGATAGTCATCTTCAAAAATCCTGTCAGTTGAGGGGTCCCTACGGGGTTCTTTCACAAGACCTGCGGGGCCATTAATATAAGCTGAGATAAGGTAGGGATATCCATCATTGGCCTAAAATGGAAAACACCAGTAAGAACATTAAAACTGAAAAATAGTGAAACGACCCAACTTAGCGTCACCTATCTCAGCGATCAGCTTAAAACCACACATCTATTAATCATGATTGTTTAATCCAAAGCAATCCCTGATGTGAGCATAGTTAGTTGCCATCAGCAGTCACGATGAACTGGGGTTGTACTGACAGTTAACGTGATATCACTTCAAAAAATTAAGTTTCTAAGTATCAGTGCACTTTGACCAATTGCAAAGTTAAGCATTCTGAATTAATAGCATATTTGTTTGAATATGAAACTGAGTGAAATAAATAGATAATCGCAGGAAACGGAGTAAAACCAGTTAAAGGCCAAGCCTATCTATTAATCGTAAAATCAAACCTGATTGTTCACTAGATAAATCTGCTCACGAAGTTACTTGGCTTCAAGCAACCTACAACTGGTCCCATCTACAGAATAAACAAATGGTCAGTGATGAGATACATGGGAACGAAGCAAGCGAGAAAGCAACAAGCATTGATTTGACTAAAAACACATCATTGTGAAGGATCACTTGGATTACTTTATTGCTTCGTTCATGTATTGTTGCGTGACCGGGAAATGAAGCTGCTATCACAATGCACCAACTGACCACTGTGTTCAGATTGAGCTGATAGAGTGTGACCCGTCACCGTTTTATCGTACTGACTCACAAGTACACGAAAACCAATGATGTTTAATATTAATGTACTAGTCATATGTGAGTGACCTTTACTGCCACCTTGGCGTGGTGGTCAGGCTTGTGTGCTGTTTTGATCCGGCGGGCTGTGCTGACTGGTAATTCGGTCCTTGTAGGTTCAACCTTGTCAGACGAAAAGCATATGCGTTCATTGTGCTTGGCAACCGTGTGTTGTCGTTTGGTTGTATTTCATCTTTATGTTCTTTGGGATGCACTAACATGCACTCCTATACTGCAATGCTTCTTGTATTCTACTTCACAAACCTTTCTTCTTAGTGTAGATCTCGTCATTGCGGTCTCTCTCTGTTTCGTTTCCGAGAGATAAGTGTTTCCTTTCCTTATTAGCCAATCAACTGGCTAACCAGCATTAGCCGGCTGGAATCAAAAGCCCCACTGACACACCTCCCGGTCTCCTTCCTTCGGGTTTGCATGTGGTGTGTGGGTGGAGGCGCAAGTGGTGCGTAGTAAGCCAGTTTGCGGTGTTTGTTGGCTTCGGCCACCGTGACAAGCCAATCCGAATCGAATGCTGACACCCATGTGGCAGACATGGGTAAACGAGTTTTCAACGTATAACAAAGTTTACCAGCTTATCCTACTGCACATTCTGTGTTCATCACTGAAGAAAAAATGTCTGAATGTGCAGTGAACAGAATAAAAAAGGCCCTACACTGTCATTATAAACCCAATATAATACATCGCACTACTGAGGCAGTGGGTGTTGTTTACTTCTAAAATCTGTTCTCAAAATAAGGATATATGTATGTCAAGAGTATTGTTCACGTATCTACCATCACAAGCGATTTTTCTAGTGTTATGACTACTATTAACTATATGGTCTAGTTGGGTAGGAGTTTTCATACTGAGCTAGACACCGCTTCTATGTATATGCAGTTACTTCATGTGGCCACAAAATGAGCCCATTCAAATCAGTCAAATTTCAGATTTAATGAGAAGAACGGTTCTGAGAACAAATGCCATTTACGAGTGATACCTTTGTATATAATGATATATTTGTGAGTATTTTAGCCTAGCCAGATACAAATTTTCCCTCTGCTCTTGGTCTTAGTTGAAGTACCTGGTGATAAAGTTTTCACAAGGTAACATCCACACGATAAAATATGGAAACCCTCTCTGGATGATGTTCAGTGGATGGACTAACTACTGTTTTTTGAATGTCAAGAAGATAAAAGACGCCCAGTGTGCTTCGTGAGGACGCACTAAAAACTACTGACTGCAACCGCTGTCCACTGAAGTAGAATGATTACCTACCGTTTGACTTTCGTCCACATCGAGAATGTGCGTACTGCGGTCCGCATAGCCGACCACGCCATAAACATGCGAGTGATCGGCGGTGACCACCATAAGCGTCCTGTCGGCGTCCACTTGACGCGCTGCATTGTTCACTGCTTGTTCCAGGGCCAAAGTATCAGTCAATGCGTACCTAGTGGGTTTAAACCATAAACACGGGTGTACATCCCATAACATTATATCAGAGGAATCGACTGATAGTAGTGTTTAATGAAGGCTACAATCAAGCATATCGCCTCTACATTATTTCTAGGAATATCTACGGTGGAATTTCGCAGGTCCACATAAGGCAGGCTGAGATGAAAGATAAACGTTCTTGCAGCAAGTGAATTCGCCGTTGTAATCAATTAACTTCAGAGTGCCAGGGACTAAAATTGAATCCATAAAGTTAAAAATATGTCGTCTACTGTTCAAGTGGAAAGAGGCATTCATTTTTTTACATAATGTTTTGAGTGCTTCGAAACGACGTCACTGAGTTGATAGTTTCGCGTAAAACGTCATTGGTTACCATCAGTACTATGAACGCAGTTTATAATTTTTTTCGATAAATTTCTATGTAATTGCAGGAGGATATGCATCTGCGTAAGAAATGTTAATTACACAATCACGCAGGAAGTTGAAGGCAAAAGTTACAATGGGAAGACAATCACAAATCACAAGCTGATACTGGATCGATTTCGATCCATGAGTGGTTTGGCTGAACACAAAAAGAATGTCTGTCTATGTCGAATTGTCTTAAAAAACACTTGAATCTAGCATTAGATTATTTATTATGTTGATTCCATCCTGGTTTCATCCACCCATGTTCAAGTTCCATTAAAATCACTAATTTGGACATCTTTGACTGTCCGTGTTTGTGGTACCATCGCATGACCTTCAACTGTCTGAATGTCTTGGCAGTTCGCGTCTTGTCTGGCTACACTAATCCCATATTCGTAGCTACTTTATCCATGAGTAAGACTACGTTAATTGTGATTGCTGTTTGATCACAAACTGTTCTCAGTTAATACTCCATGACTTTTGAAAAGGAGAATGTGAATTAGTTTAAATTCACCTAAAGTTAGCAGCCGAAATATCAGTCATTTAACACGGTTGTTGGGAGTTCAATGACATGTATATTAAATAATTTTATTTTGTTTAGTAGATAACTGTGTGTCATTAATATATTTATTATATCGTTATATGCACATACATTAAGGATATTTCAGGTTATCCAGAAAATTGGACGTTCACATATTGTCATTCTAGCCGTACACAGTTGATGGTTGAGAAGAACTATATTCAGTTAAGGTTCACTCTGTTAAACCCTTTGCATCGGAAGGACGTGTGCTCGACGAAAAGTTTTACGTTTGGGACAGTTTGTCCACAGGACGTTTCTGCTCCTCATGCGTTTGCTGTATTGGAATACTGGGATGGAACTTCGCAACTACGACGGCAGATTCCAAACTTTCCCCCTAAAAAACATTTATTCTCATGGTTCTGAAAGATTTTATTCTATGACGTAATAGGTTTTGCCTTTGTTTTTACTGGTTTTTGAGCATTTTGTGTTTTGAGATGACCTGTTGACTAATGAGGCACGTATCAATAAAATGGCACTGAATTACTAAGGATGCTCACTTGGCTTGGTTTCCGTGATGTGCGTGATCAATTCGTCCACCTTCCACTAACAGAAGATAGCCCTTCGGATTTCTGGACAAAATTTTAATCGCTATTTCTGTCATTTCAGACAAACTGAGTTGATTTCTGCGACGAATATCGAATTCAAGGTGACTGGGAGCCAGAAGACCTGGTTGGAATAGGTGAACAATACACACGGAATCACAAGGTGTGTTCAATGGAACATATATTACTGGACAGTTCGACAGACAATATTATTGGGAGGTAACACACTGAGTAGATCGCAATTTTCTAGATATTGTATTGTTCTGTGTAATCCAAACCATTGAGTTCATTCCGAAAACTTCATCACAACATAGGGAAAATGTGTTACGTTTCGTTAAAATTTCTCTTACTGTCATCAGTCTCATACCAAATACACACGAATTGTGTGTATCAGACGAGTACAGACAAATTCCAAATGGAATGCATTCAGGAACACAAAAACCCAAGGAGTTACCATGGCTAATTTAGACTAAATAATCATCATACCAATTTAGATAAACATTGCTTCACAGAAGGTTAACGATATAGAGTTTTTTAAACGCAATATTATTTTAGTTGCATATATTTGGGACAGTTGTCCTTTTGTGAAACGGGTGTTTTCAGCCACTGTACCAGCTGGTGCTTTTAGTCATCTGTTATGCAGTGCTTCTCCACGAAGGAGAGATTTTTTCAAAAACGTTTTTTCTTGTTTTTAAATTGCTTCGCGTTAGGCACCTCAGTTAAAACCATAGCCACTTCAGGGCCACCCAACATGGAGCATGTTAGTGCAACCCAAAAACTTAGCTTTATTTAATAGCTTTAGTTTCTGAACAGAAGAACAGCGCCCCTTAGCCGATGTGTTCGGTATCAGTTCTCGGGGCGAGTGAAGATCTTCAGTGACAATTGCTCGCAAATGTGTCGGTGTTGTTCAGGCCGTAGCATTGAATCAGATATGACACGCATCAATATTTTGCGAAATATGACGCTGCATCCCTTTGGTGAGCAAATGAGGGTGGTTCAAAACAGAAGAAAGGCCGAGTCTGTAGCCAAAGCGAACGAACACCACACAAAAATGTAACTACGCCCGACTCTGTAATTCTTTGAACCCAGATGATACAGATTCACTTGGAACAAAGACTATTCATTGAGGAAAGAGGGAGAAACAAATTAATTATGAAGACTGCTTTGGAGACTTTACAGCCAGACCTCTGAAATATGATCATCTCTTGAATACATTTTTCGTACCTAACAAGCTGGCCCTTGTCAAAACAAGATCAGCATTACAGAGTCCCCCATGTGCGCTGTCATGCAGTGGAACTCCAGTAAATCTTATCGTCTCCTATCGTTTAGTTTTACTGGGTTTAATCATGATTTATTTCATTTGAACACGTAATCCTTTCTCATTATATGACACCAGACCTAGTACTAAGCATAAACGAATGCCTCAGATGACGGTTCCGAGTAATACTTAACCACTAAAAAAATTGTGTCGAAGCGGTTCTGTGAGTTTAAAATTCTAACTATTCCATGAAGAATTACTTCCATAGAAGAAGAGCTGTTTGACTTCCCGGAACACTGAACATGATACTTCCAATTTCAGCAGACTTATACAAGAACAGTCGCCGAAACCGGGGTTGAGAACACCAACCGCGTGATCAGTTATCAGCTTGATTACCACAATGGCACAGTGGGCTCGGATTGTCCACCATTTCAAGTTTAGTACATTTTTACCAGTTAAATGATATTTCCATAATGATGCCTACAAGAAGAATCATCAGATTCGTGGTTTAACGCCGTTGGGCCTAATCGGCAGTGCATACCCTTGTTACGAGTAGATATTTACTGTGATACAGGTCCCGACGAACAACTGTGCTGGTAACTTTATCACTGTCCTCATACCAAACATTCTTGATTTAACACAATTGGACGTCCAGTCACATTTGTCAGCAATTGATGGCCAGGTTGTCCAAGCGTTTGGTTCTATTTATCCTCGCCACATTGTCTGTGCAAGCTGTAATTATGATGTGATTTAAAATTATGAGCGGGATTTTAAACAGCGAAGGAAGTTTTGAGATTTGATTGGTATTAATGCTTGATTAATCTGTTCATTCAAACGTTTCAGTAGAACTTTACACAATTTTACAACTCACAACGGACCGTAGAAGCTACAGCCTAGTTTAGACAAATCGGTGAATGGCTTACGCTATTACAGTGTTAAAATGGGAAATTAGGTAGAAAAACTCCAATCTACCCTAGATTTTGACTTCAGCTCGTGTGATTCCGAGCTGTGTTGAAAACCTTGGGTCCATTTACAAAATACAAGTCGGGAAATCGAAAGATGATGACTGTGAAAAAGTTTGGAAACCCCAATATTTCATAACAGGGGCTGCATCCATAGTTGTTTTTTAGTCACATTGTGGTCTAAGTGAATTCGATGTGTACGTTAACGGTTACGCGGATGTATCCTTTTTTCAGGATAACAAATATTTTGTCTACAATTATTCTCTGTGTAAAAAATTGTTGCCATAATCAACATTGTTCACTTTCGTTCGATAGAAATTGCAAATCGTGCACAACTGATCTTAGCACACATACAAGCTACTTAGTCAGTCTCTCTCTCCAAAAGGAGCACTATAGTTGCGATTCACTCATGCTAGTGTTTTTCATTACCAATCTCGAATGTTGAGCCCTGATCATGTTTCTGAGGCGTTTAAGTTAATCACTGCATCAGTCATCTCACCTTGGACAAGACTGAAATGTCATATGCAAGCGCTCAACCACATTCCTATCTGAGTAATGCGCAGACTATCAGATTTGTCTGAGATGACGTTATAAGTGTCCGGTTAACTCTAACCGATGAACCACAAGACTAGTGCTTGCCTGTAAGTTGAAACCACAGTAATAATTAATTTCTGAACAATATTTCAATTGTTGGTAGGATTCGGTGAGATCCAATAAACGCACGTTTATCATTGCGTATGAAGACCTTGAACGACGGTGTGAGACCAATAAGGTGGTCACTTGTCAACGGGCGCATTGCTGATAAGTTCAGATTCACGTATGGCTGTGCACGTTACTCTAAGATCGTTCCTTTGAGTTGTTCATGACACTCTGAGCATAGTCATTAATGGTTGTTGTAAAACGGTAATGGATGACAGAAGTCCTCACAGATAGCTGTATATTTACATTTGCATGGAGTAGAGTTTTGTTTTTAATGTTATCAGATCACAGTCAATGGTCCATGGTTTGCACACAGCACACGATTTCCATTCACTTTGTTCAATCCTTTCCGTTTGATGCAGTCACCCAGCCAAATTACCTTTGCCCGTTTTCTTTGCGTCTACTTGGTTCGACTAAAAACTCTTAGCTCGCTGACTGTATCCTAATTTATTATTTAAACTCGTCTAACTAGTCGTGGTTTATGCCGGTTTGACTCCATTACCAGCAACAGATTAACCAGATCGCATCCAGTTAGTTACTTGTCTACTTGCCGATGATGAATTTACGTGAACAAGCCACTGTATTCAACACCTCATACAAAATAGTTGATTTCTGTGGGTGAATGTGGGCTAATTTTCTGAGCATCATGTTTCATTTGTAGACAGGTCAGTTCACGAGAAAATTCTCACACAAACCTCCACAACTTTCTCCTTACTCTGTACTATAGCTGGAGACAACCGTGATCAAGAACCAATGAGTGCCATTACTTGACAAATTTGTGAGTTGTAATAATCTTCAATATCAAGGTGCTAATTTTATAAAACAAGGTTCTGTTTGAGTATCCTTTGAAGTAACGTACATCTCATATACTAAGAATAAACTTTTGCCCTAGCAGGTACGTTCAAGTGAGTTTTACTCACAACTGAAGGTGAATTTCCCCTCCGAATACAAAAAGGGATGGCGTAATTTTATACGATCACCCAAAACGCCACAGAAGAAAAAAGCCGTTCTCATTGGCTCAAGAGTTTCTTTGCAGTCCAGGGGTTTGAAACCTCATGCGTTCTTCGAATTGATTGTTTTTTGGGGTGTATGAGATCTCTATCTGCCAAAATCGCTACAATGAGCATAAGTTCAAGGGAAGCAAATTGTGGCAACTCTATCTTTTGCAATGCTCCGTCTGAAACCATGCTAATTAAAATTGGCTGGTGAACGCTTAGATGAAAATCTGTTTGAGTTTTAGGCGATTCTGGCCGAACTAACTTAAATATGGGTCACAGGTGGTCCAGGTCTAATAGTCCCAAATGTTATTTGACTGATGACGTTATACATGTTTCCATGGATGTAAGGAGGCTGTGGTTCAAAGTGTATCAGGTAGAACGAAGTATTACCCAAATTGGATTTATTCACATGATTATTTCATGACCAGATAACTTTCAATGTTTCTTAGGTAGGCTACGTTGGTAGCACAAATGTGTACACTTTCAGACTCACCAAACAAATAGTCAATATCAGCAAGATTTGATTGCTTCAGTTCCTCAGCATCGAATACCAGTTTATGCCTGCGATTTCGTTTTTGCTGTTCCCGCAACCACTGTTCGAGAAGGTTTCTACCGTCTTTTCTAGATCCGGGCACTTTTGGCGTCAAAACAGACACGTTCTGGTAGAACATTTTTGAACCACCACCCAGAATGACGTTGAAATCCAATCCGTTGGTGATTAGTTGGGAAGCGATATCATCACAAACGAAGGAAGAGTTGTACGGTGACGTTTTGCTGTTATGAGATAATTGACGTAATACGAAACGCTGTGTATATCATGCTACAAGAAGATTGAGAACACTTTATCAGTCTAAATCTCAGCAGTCGACAAATGGAATTTTCAGAGAAACATAAGCTTGGAGGTTTGCTGATTTCAGACTTGACTCTCCTCGATTATTCAAAAATGGCCCATTAATTTCAAGCCGCATGGCTCCCGTCTATACTACACACCTACGCCACTCACCCTATGAAAAATGACCATTTGATGGAATACAAAAATTCCCGGTTTATAGTAACATTATTTAGTCCGTAATACCGACCGACAGAAAGTCAATCACGTAAATTCTCTAGAGAATCCTGCTATTATGTTGCACCTAAAAGCTCTGCCTCAGACACGTAGTAATCGTAGTCTGTGTGTATGAATTCGTTTGTCTTCTCTGTCCATCGTTGATCTTCCGATTGATTTTACCGGCACAAGTTCAGGTCAAAGTACTAACTGCTTACACGGTGTATTGCATGAAAACTTCAATTCTCACCCTACTATGGCGCCTCGGATCATTATGGCACTCATATAAATGTTATGTCTTGTCGTCTCTCGTGGTACATAACTGTAATATCCATTTGTCATACACACCACACATTGAAAAGTGCGCAGAAAATTATTTTGATTTTGAATTACTGAAGTTTTAGAAATTATTCTCCAAGTTTCTGTGGCCTAGGCGATGTCTTCTTTGTGTACGATAAGAAAACGTGATATTGACTTTTAACGTGTGACAAAAATGATACTGTTCCTCGTAGCTTTATGATGTATTCAGCTGGACACAGAGAAATGTACAATCAACAGTTTCTTTCAACTCCCTGTAAACTTCTCGGTTAAAACTGGGGAACTCAACTTCAAGATATATTTGAAAAAGGCCAGTAGTAGCATGTAAGATGTCTTGCGCAATGACATTTCGTTCGCATCTCATCGGTTACTTTTGCGAAATTAACATACACTTTATATAGTTAAGGGGCAAGCAGCTAGGCGAAATCAATCTAGAAATATTTGAAACAGTCAGTCAGGTGACCAAAGCGGAAGCAGTAAAATGCAACTGATTGATAATTTTGATGCAATAAATGGGTGGTAAAAGATACATACATATTGAGTGGTGAATGTCAGATATGGTTAGAAAAAATCTACAGAAAAACAAACAAGAGCTGAAATACTGTAAAAAGTACCAGTTGCATTATTACCAACAAAGTGAAAGGTTAGTCACCAACTGTTTCTGAGCGCATAAAGAGGGATTCAGTCGATGTATTGCGACGGCTTCAGCAATATTGAGAGCCTGCTTTAGCTTGGGTCTAAAGAACACTCTGAAAGCCGTTCTAGGGTCCACTGAGTGGCCGGTCTGTAGAAGGTGTTTTGTAATGGCACTGACGGCGCAACCGACCCCCGAATTCAAAAGCAAGACATCTTACATGCTACTACTGGCTTTTTTCAAATTTATCGATGGGAACCATTGTTTCAAACTTTCAAGATATATGATTGGATGGTCGAAGCATTCGGAGCATATGAAAATAAAATAACCAGGCAATTTTCACAGAATAGACAAGTTCCACATGGACAAAGTAATTCCAGCAAAGTATTGTCACCTACGACATCCTGAACACTTTTGTTTCCAGAAACCATTACAAGGAAGACAGGCGATAGAAGGTCCTGATTTTAATTTGACTTCTTGCCTAAGATTATGCTTGAATCTATTGACTGTATATGAAATGATTCAGTCGATTGCAAAACAAACGGTTTGATGGATTGCATAGTAGATGCGCAGCAATAAATTTTATCCTTTAACAACAAATCAACATGTTTAGTGCGTTATCCAAGTGGTGAGATTCTATGCGTTGATACAATCCCTCTTGTTGAATGGCACACAATTTCGACTTCACAATGAGTAAGCTGTTTAAATCAGCTGTGATCCCGATTCTCACATTTACGAAGAAAGTTAACTTCCCATCTTCCGCATCGCAGCAAACAGGCCCACTAACCTCTTGAAACCACTTGTTGTGAGTATGTCACTTTTTTTACTCTAGAAGCAAACGAAAAGTAGCATGTTTTTAAATGAATGCTTTCTGACTAGATATTTCACTGTCCTCAATTTGTGCACATTTCTGTTTCAGCCATTGTGCTCTATGTCTCTGAAGCTTACTCACTGACTGTGATATATATGGCAAGAAATGAGTCGGGGCTTGGGCCGGACTAAACACGAATCCGTCACAGTGTAGGGTGCATATGGGAAACACACTAATATTGTTTTTATATTGGTTTCAAATGATCTGTTCTTGGATTACAACTTCCAGGTTTTTATAAAACTGACAGCCGGTTAGATAAACCAGAAAACCGTGATGGTGGTTATCGCTGTAACTCAGTGGGCAGTGAATCAAGGTCGCTTGAGACTGCATAGTTTCTAGAGATATTGCACTGCTTTACTCACAAGAATGGTAGTTATCAGGATGCGCTTCTTGTAAGGGTTGTGTGTGTACGGATGTCAGTGTGGCTTTTCGAATGGTCTTAATCACCTTTTTCAGTGATACCACTGACTTCTACTGTTTGCGCAAAATATCTCCAGTTTAATTGCAGTTCTAATTCGGACCAGAATTGCGAGAACACTGCCCTCCACAGATGTTACTACTGAAAGTAAAATATAATTCTATCTGAGACTTTGCCGATTTGCTTTCACTAAGGTCATTGGATAGAAGTGCGTCTTTTATATTTAAGCACATGTGTTTCAGCTACGTTCTTTTTGTCTGTTCACCTGTGAACCAGGTATATATGCGGATAGTCACAAGTTTAAATTAATTTCTGAATACGGTTCATTCACCAGAAACATCATTATGATTGCCTACTAAAATCCCGTCCTGTTGATGATCACTTTAATAATTCTTAAACGTGAGTGATGTCAGTGGACAGGGAGTTTTCTTGTGGGTTAACTTCGACTCTTTGAGCCAATGCAGTAAGTCGTTGAAGGATATAAATTGATGTCTCCTAAGCAAGTGCATAATTGAAGTCACTCAAAAAACCGTGAATAAACTGTTTTGTTCCATGTACTCTGTAGTAGTAACTCACGGATCGCTTTCCTGATCTCGATCCGTCGTATGAGCATAGGCAGCCGCTGGTGTCGCATGCGTGATCCTTGTGGTAGTGACAACCCCAGTAGACATTCCATTCTTTTGAGCCAGTATAAGTGAAGATTTAATCTGCTGTACAGAATCGAAAGATTTGCATGTACAGCATTTCTTCACACCAGCGATTCCGACCACGTGTTGTGCAACTTTCGTACCTGTGAGTTAGATTCGGCAAACTTAATCAGACATTTCAACTTGTGGATGGATAAGTTTAAAAGCGCCTTCAACAAGTTGTGAGTTGCTTAACCATTTGTAAGTAGGTCAATTGTAAAGGTCTATTCTGTTTTCTGATTATAACTAATATAAAATCCACTGGTTCACGTTTACCACTGGATCTGGTTTTAAACTATTCAACTAGTCCTTTCTTCGAGCAATGTCCTCAGTTTTTTTCAGGCGCCAACAGATGGCGCAGTATACTTGATTTAATAATTTATTCAAGTGGATTTTGTACTGACAATGAAACTTAGACAATACTGTCTAAAATTTAATATCGTTTTGAACATAAAAGAATTTTTCTATCTTGTTCCTATACCCGTGGTACTTAACGGTTTTGAGTAACTTGTGAGTGCATTTTAGAGGGCTGCGTTTAGTTTTCATAAAAAAACTACGCGGTATAGATTTATAAACTAAGCAAATACTGCTAAGAAATTTTGGTTCATCCGTCTTCGTGCTTCTATTGAGTAGTGTAAGACGTTTTGGACGACTTGTGTGAATGTTTCTGTACACTGTCATTATTGTCTACCATTGATAAACAGATTGAAAATGAGACAACTTTAGGAGCAATCTATAACACTCTGCGTTTCAACTTTTTGAGAAAAGTCACCCGAAGTGGTTGAAATGTAGAGTATTACAACGTGCTCCTAACGTTGTGTTATCCTCAATCTGTTATCAATGACATGTTAAACAAGACGTCCAAATTGTTTGACATCATTCGTACTAAATTTATTGCCGATACCTTGCAACTGTCTATCATTATTATCGTTTTTTCCTCATGTCTCAACGGCCGATTAGCAGAAACATCACTGATCGGTTATTGTTCTGAATTCGTACATACGGAGGCAGAGTGACACCAGTGTAATTTCCACCCAAGTGCAAGTGTCAGACTAATCTGTCAAGTTTCATGAAAATCTGAATAGCGTATTTTTTACAGAGTCACACGTTGCTGATTGGAGTAAATCACTTTCAGAACATCGAAATTACTTCTTACCGATTACGTCTAGATATATCTTAAATCGTCCGCTGCGTACAACTTACCAAGTATAAGGATGACTGTCGTCAAATTTAAGCAGATTTCAATGGAAGTTAGAGCATTTTTAACTGATTAAAAGAATCTTGAAAATCTGAAAAAAAACGTGTAATAACAGTCGTGCATCAGTCTAGAAGTGTATTTACATAACCAACGACAGAGTTGTTATGGATTTCGCAGTAGGTAGTCATTGGGCGTCTATTTGGAGAAACACGCTTCTGTGCGTGGTAGGTAAAACAAAACCAGAACTACTGCCGATGGGTAGTTTGGATGGCGAACAATTACTGCAAAATCTCTGGACATAAACTACCGAACGAGAAGGGAAACGAATGTTTACAGTACTCTAGGAAAACGTATATCTAAAAAGATCTGGGGTAACGATATGATGTATGGGGCCTTTTAATTCCGTCCAAAAATGGTGACACGAATTCCAACGGAAAATTCGTCCATTTATTAACCTCATTTAATGTGGCAAAGAGTTAGACGAAACTGAATGATTAGTGTGCACTTTGCATACTGACATTTGAGGAACTTAGAAGAATCCACGTGAAATGGTTTGAAGCAAATTCTTAATCGTGCACTGTTCATCAGTTTCGAACTGATTAATTTCAACTCTTTTGTCCAAGTTTTTGCTAAATTTCAGTAATGCTGATTGGTAACTTGATGATGATCATTACTGGATCTGTTCACATAATAAGTGATTTTTTGAATACAGATATTTTGGGTTTAAGTAAAACAAGCCTGTGAATTGCTTATGTAAGCTATATAAACAATCAATCACAAACTTATCTGAAGCACTTAATCCATCTCGTGTAACAGGATGACATCCACCGAAGTGAGCGTTGTAAACAATCCACTGTTTCACTCGTTTAGGTTCAGTATGTAATTTCCGTTTAACGTCTTATAGACCGATATATAAATAAATGAATAGCTGGGTTAAATGCGTGAAAATTTGTATTATCAAGTTTTTGTTGCGATTGTGCAGTTTCAATTGTATTCTTTGCACTGAATTGTGATTTCAGACTTCCACAGGACATTGAGGACAATGGCATGAAGAAGTCCTCTATACTGTTCATAGTCCATGCAAAAGAGGCACACATATCTATGATAAACCAATGATTGATTACATTTTACCGCGGATCTTGCAGTTGCGTAGAGGTTCAGGCAGCCACTTGTGAAACAGAACACCGTAAACATCAGCTTTGCTATCTTCGAGGTTTACCATTGATGCGCTCTTGCTAAAACTGCGATTGAAACTCCAATTCACATGCATTTGACATGACTGTGTTGAACACTTCTTCACTACTTTTGTGCAAAACCGAAGTATCCCTTCGAAGCTCCTGGTTATATTCGTTTACTGATAATGCTTGGATTGCGAGAACTTTTTGAAAAGCACTGAGATGAAGTCGATTACCTCATACTCATGACGGTTAGCAAAGGTCATATGATACACACAAATTGACAAGCTGGGCAGCGTTTGGCTAACTGTAGCTAGTCCAGAAGTTGAGCTGTTACGTCTTTTCTAAAGAGACCAACTTAAAAGTTTACCAGCATTTTAAAAATCTTGTCCGATCCGGGTTTCTCACTACTTATCGGCAACTAAATTAAGATTGCTGTTCTACTGGAATTAAACGATTTAACTGTAATGCTCTGCTTGTAACGGACGGTGAAGTGAATCACAAAACATTCATTGTTGTGTCTATATTGCTGTTATGCTCAAACTTAACCTATTGGTTATCGATGCTGTTGGTTAGTAATAAATTCCACTTCTGAATGAAAAGTGGGCTTATGGCTAGTTTCAAGAGTATTTCTTATCGGAAACGAAACCATACTGGTAAGTGCTGTTCCTAACTATTTCAAAGTTACTCCCATGAACGGTTGCGTTTTCTCGTCACTCACCATGTAACTGAGTACATATTCATTTTAAACCCAAAACTTATCATGCATTCACCATAATCCTAGAAGAGACTGGAAGAAGTTGGTTACATATGGTTATTTCAAATGACTACGAGCAAATTGGCGGAAAGATACTTTAACCTCCGTAGAACAACACAGAACAGACGAATCGCACCTGTAACACGTGATTAGGTGTGAAAATTATTGTAAAGTAGGTTATCCATTGGATGGCCATTTCTCGAAACGGTTTATCAACCCCATGGTGGACATAGCTAATATTCGTTGATTTGTGGGTCAAAGACAGCTATGAAGAAACAGGGATAGAAAAAACAACGGACAGAAATTCACTAATTTCCTCGCATGTCCATTCGGGTATAATCTACTGATCTGGTAAATAACTGTGTCGACTGCCATTATGAGAATTATATACAAGTCGTATTAGACCTTCCTTGACTACGCACCGTTGAAAATACTCGACTAGACCTAAGCGCATCTCCGACAATTTATTGACAGTCGCTGGAAAAACTTGTCTGATTGTGACCTGTTTTTGAGTGTTGCCTGTACACTTGAGCTTTATGTCCCTAAAGACAGTTAAAGACTCTGTCTCTCTTCCTGTTTGTCTACTTATCTCTGTAGTGACTTGGAAAGAGACACTGTCCCGCCAGTTTCACTGAGTAGGAGGGTTTAAACGCCCGCGAACGACAGTCACAAAATGCAGTAAGCTGCATTTTTATTGAAATAGATGTGCATTATAAGTTTATAATTAATCTGAACGACATACACCTAACCATATGAACACCAAAATTCTGATCAAACTTATGACCAGCGGATGTAGGCGAAGTCACAGTGGTTTTAAAAGTCAAACAATACCCATCAACAGATTTTCTATCGTAAATATAACGTATTTTGTAACATTACCCTGTCGTTTGTTCTACGTGGTGACAGGCTGTTCACCTGAATTTATCAAAACAACTTTGAACAAATAGAAATGGATTTGAGTGACCGGTCTGCTGTAAGCGTGGTTAAATTTTGCTGAATATAAACTAAATTTTGCCCCCATACACCGTAGGAAGCCCGTAGTCAAGCTTCATCATTTGATGTCCGTTGAATTAAACGCCATTTCGTTTTGTCACGCAATAACAAACGTATAGTGCTCATCAAATCGATTATGTAATCTGGTAGCACGAGTTCTAAGTTTGTCGGAAACAAACATCACACGGAAGTGTTAATTCCTGTTTGAAGACAGCCTAAATTTTTAATAAATCAGTTGATTAGTTTAATTTTGAAACATTGTACCAATGGATGTCTACATGATTCATCCAATGAAAGACGATGTAATGCACACTTCTGACTTCTTCTACGGAATGTACATCCTACGTAATAAGAAAATAAGAATTTATTTCCAGTTTATGGATCCAGTATTTTTTTTATCAGAAAATAGAAAAATCAATGTTCATGACCGATAACTATGAGCACTTATCCACGTACTCTTTAGCGCTTATTGCACAAGATAAGATTACAAAGCGGACAGCAACAAATTGAGCTGAAAAGTAATTATGTGAAAGATATTCCGTGATAGTATTTTCCAATAGTTCGTATTGCCCTTATAATTTCAGGATAAAACTCATAACACGTGTAGATGGCAATGACTTGGTGAAAATCCCAGGTTATAATCAAACAGCTGAAACTTGTCAGTCGGGTAAACAATTAGGTTCATTTGGGATGGATTCACCTCGTGATTACTCTACAGCATAAGGTGAACGACCGCTAGCCGTTCTTTCTTCCCTACTCACCAAGTGTGTACGGAAAAGGCTCGCTTCCGTCACACTAGTCCCACCACAGCACATACGAATTCACAGGCTAACAGGTGGTACAGATGCATGATGTTTATGTTAACTGGTGAGCGATTTGCTTCGTTATCTCTCAGGCGTCATTAATATTTCGGAAGATAGTGTTTAAGGTTAGACATGATAGCTTTGATAAAACTTGTATCCGATAGCCGTACCTGAGTGACGAGCAAATTTCATCGCTTCCTAATGATGAGTGGTTGATTACTCATTGTACTAACGTTTAGTGAATTTAAGAAAGCACAGTGCTTTACTGATTCAAAAAAGTACACGCTCTGCATTACTTCGTTATTCACCTTCCAATACAAGTCAAAAATACTGTATGCACAGAATCTGTCAAGGCAAATTTCGCCCTTTGGAAGAGATTTAGCTATAATTTAGCTGTAACCATCAAACGTGCACGTTTGGTGGTTGAACCGGCTCATTCTGTAAACTGGCAAGTAGTTACGAAGTGATTTTACTGATTTTCCAATCTCACAGGTTCCGCCTACTTAAAGTTTTTGCTTAATACTCAAGGGGGAGAGGGTCGTATTTCTCTCTCATGAACATCCTATAAAGTTCCGTCATTTCCATGCGTATACTTTATGGGACTGTGTAGGATTCACAAAAATAGATCAGTTTATGGGGGTGTATTAGTTGGTGTTATTTGCTAACTTTAATTGCGATTGAAACAGGTACAAGGACTGACCTTCTGCGGATTGTGTAGGTAGCAAACTGATGAACTAAACGGCTAATATGAATTCAAGCTGATGATGTGTGCGCATCTTTCGCTCAGTTGACCATATACGATTTAAACTTTGTTGTTTATCTCAAACGTTTGAAAACACTTGTGTTCATTTGCCTATCACCAAGACATATTGGATTCGAAAAACTTATCAAGCGCTGCACGTAAATAACTCAACTGTATCAGCGATTAATCATAATGACTGACATTTTTACTGAAGGTTAGTTATTCAGACGGAAACTGGCTTTGGCAAATTAATTGAAAAATAACTTTTCCGCAGATATATATTTCGACATCTGAAAAGGCATTAACCTTCGCCTCGTGAATGTCGTGATTTTTCTGACGCAAAATACTGTCTGATACCTGGTCGATAACTCAATCAGCTGGTAAGTGAATTTCATTACTCATGGTCTCGGAGTAGAGTGATTTTGTCTGTGCCCAAAATGAGTGAACTGATTCAAAAGTTGTAAACCGCACGTTATTCACCGTCCAACACCAATTCTGTAGTAAATCCAGTCATGAAAACTGCAGCAATGTTTTAACTGTTAGCTAAACCACAAAAAGATACGAAGATAAAGCGAGACAGATATTAGTTCCCATCGTGGGACAATCTGTTTTCATGATCTCTCTGAATACTTTGTTTTTGAAAGTGGTGTTCAGACTCAACAGATATCTGTGGTTTCTTTTTCCATTGTATATGCACCTTTAAAATTCTACTGCAGGACTGAATGACCTCAATCTGATTCTGAGGTGACAAAGTGGAGTCGCAGAAGGGAATTGCACTCCACCTTGAGGAAATTTTGGTTATGCAGCTGAAGAAACATGGATGCGTTTCAAACACGAGTAGCTTACGAAACAAAAAGGTTTCACGTGAACAACATTTATGTTTACTGAAACACGATTGTAAAATCTCTCAAAATGTGATCAATTTTGTTCGTGTTGTCACCTACACTTTGTGAGATTTTTTAATAAAGAACGTAAACTTGCCCGAATTAATAAACTGATTGACTTTGTGTCTCTTAAGTTTGTGCAATATTTTAAGTTCGAGCGAATATGTTTTTACTGAACGCGTATCTGGTGATAACTCAGACAGAAACCAAAATATCCGTAAATAACAATTCACCATGAAGCCGCTTTCGCCTTCTGTGACTTTTCTTTGACGAAATTTTATTTTCACTCTCATTCAGACCGACAGTTTGTGTCATCTTGGACGTGTAATTCGTGGGCCCGTGCTATTGGTCCACGTATCTGGTCAGTTTGTTCAACATGTTCACGGTGATTTTGGACGAACGGAATACAATGAACAACCAGTTGTGGAATAAGTGGAATGAACGAACAGTTTGTTCCGTAAACGATATAAAACTTGATGCTAATTGTATACGAAAGTAGTCACGTCAGTTTTCCCGTTGCACTTTGTAAATTACTGATAAAAGTGTCACGCAACCCCAATTTGAAAGTGCCACCACGGATCTTCAGTCTCCACCACAAACTTGCACAAAGAATATAACTTTACTTTCCTCTAATTAAGTGATGGCCTTATAAGTAAATTTTCAACGAGTTTTTGATCAGTTATATCGATTACTGATATCGACTAGTTTAAAGGAAATATGAATATACCCTAAAAACTGGAACAAATTGCTATTCAACCGGAACATCTTCAACGTGTGCTTCAGCGTATGAGAAGCGATTTTAAGTTCTATTTTGACCAATTGCTTTCAGATCAGCTTATTAACATGGCGGTGTTTTACTATATAAAGGAGTGCACTATCTTGACACAACTTACCACAAAATAGGGCGGTTGCTGAAGACGCGGAATCGGTTGTCATGCGATTGGCACTGAATGTACGCACTAGTGAAACAGTCGGCCAGAGCTCCCAATCCAGTAACACATCTCCGGCGGACCTATTCAAGTTTGCTGCTTTCAAATATCTTGCTCCCGTGATTGTGCTGGAGCCCATCCCATCGCCGATAAACAGGATCATATTTTTCGGAGGGCTGATTGTATTGTATATATGACCATATAGTGATGACTGTTTAAAGTTGTGAATTTTCTGAGTTGCAACATTTTTCCAGAATAACGGGTCAATAATTTCGTTACTAACATCAGGCAAAGCAGTGTTTGGGATAGATTTGTCACAAAACACCGGTGAAAATAGGTCTGTTACCCAGATTATCCAAAGTAAAAACATTGCAACCGCTTCCATCAGTGCAAATCGAATAGACGATTTGTTCCGTGCTGTTTTTCTTCGCTAGCTTTATGTGTTATTTCATACCACGCTGTTTTTCTTGGTGGAAGTCCCTGTTTGGTTTCACGTTCGTCCTTGATACTCTCTGACTGTGCCATGTAAATCTGTCTACAAGGTGAGATTTGTGGGCGAGTGTGACACACAGACATGTGCGAAAGCGCCAATCAAAGATAACCGCGTTGTAAAACATACCAGGTGGCTTTAATTGATAGTTACAAACGTAGTCCTCTGTGTTCACACCTAAAACATTAGACATGTAAATGTATGCAGTCTTGCCGGTTGAATCGAAGTAATCTGTTACGTGGTTCAACGTCATTTTGTTTAGTCTCATAGAAAGGCAAGTATGACATGGGTACATGGGCGCAAAACGTACTCCCTGCTGATAACTTGTAACCTGCTCATCTTATCAGATAAATGAACAGCACCGGAAGGAGTCAATCGCAAATTTATTTTTCATCGTGATTGAGGGTAACCAAAAATACGAACGACCAAGAGTTACGTGATTACAGTGAGGTGCACAAATGTTTAGTCAATATGTTTGTATCGCGATGTGCTCGCCATGGTGTTTCTTTTTTCCGCAGTTGAGAGTGCGTTGAAAATTTTGTTACAGAAACATAACCGAATAAATCAGAAGGTTGCCTATACTACTACTCAACAAGGACGACAAATTACAGCGGTGCAACATAAAAGTATTCAAACGAACCAAGCTCACCGTTCAGGTTCATACTTAAACTGGGCTGGAGCTGGCCAAATTCAAGGGAGGTGGGGGTTTAGGAACGATAACTTTTGTACAGAGTGTTGGTTGGATGCCTTTGAGAGCCTTAATTTCAGATGACTTCAAGATGACCGGCTTTCGATAACACACCAGCGCACAGATAGCCGAGTGACCGCTCTCTAACAGGTTCTGTTTCAAATGGAATGGTTACTGGACGTTTAATAGAGCTATACTAAGTTGGTTCAGTTACATCACGCCACCAGTAATCTCGTATATCTGCGAGTACCAGAACTGTTATCTCTTTCCTCTATTCACACATTCATCGACATCTGCCATGATAATCATATCAGCAAAGTTAACGAATTTATGCGATATGTAGGGAGAGAATACATCTTCGAATACACACAGACAGAACGTTTTGAAAAACCACAACAGTGCTGCACATGAAGTTCTGCTACACAAAGGGCTGCCAAGCTAAAATCAAAGATAGCTTTTAATGAGTGGTAGCAATCTTTAGTCTGTTATTGATTTTGTTTAATTCTATCAAGTAAAACCTTTTCTGAATCAAAGTCACGTTTCACTTAGAAGTTTATCATTTCAAAACTGTTACTTCCTCTGTTTAAAAAAGATCCGAAGGACCAGTTTGAACACCCAATTCAACAACTAGCAAATTGTGTATATCCGAAACAAGGGTTTGGAAAGCATGGATATATGATAGTAGTACACTGAAAATTATAAGTTTTATCCAGTTGACGCTGGAGGTTATGTTTACTTGTGGTGAACAGTTATCATGGCATTTCTTTGAATTGGTGTAGACAAAGTTGTTGTAACATGCAGGCCAGCCGACTCTACTCTGGATGCCCGTGACTTCGCGGACCAACCTTCGGGCAACGTGGACGCACCAGGGGACAGCGCTCTTCCGAAGTAGAGGTTCGAACAACAGTTCTGTAATGAGAAACAATACGAACAAACATGAGCCGAAGGCCCAGTAAGCCATGCACACGACTTACACAAACGAAAGCTAAAACGGCACCGACAATACAGCAGCACGCCCCGTCACACAACTCAAATTCAATTCGTGCGCGCTCTCTGGTTTCGGTTGCGCGTTACATTGTTACTGAAATATCTAACTATTACTGTTGATCTAAAAGTGAGTCCCTAGAGGTGAGTTGTCACTTCTTAGTTTAAAACATTGACCCTGGAATTAGGCGGTCTTTTTATGGTAGGCGCAAGTTTTGCTGAACATCCATGATTCTTTCAGTGCAATCTTATATTCACTTACCTGAAGTAGCCCGGCACAATGACTGACAACGACCAATATTTAACGCCAGCGTAGCCAGCCTCACAGTTCTCCATAAAAATCGTCAGTAGGACAAAGTCAGATGAAGGTTAGTTCTGCTCTTATTACGGGACGCAGACTTCATTCACTATACCTGAACGCGGTTGGCAGCATCCAGTTCGGATTAGACCGTCGCAATGACATAAGCCAATGGACGTCTGCATTTAACCTTCACCGCAAGTGGTTCGCACCACACAACTTACGGTTTCACTCACACACTACACATCCAGTAGGCGTTTAAGTGAGGCCTTTGTGTCCAGCCGCCCAATGCTGATTAACCGAATGCCTGGCTAGTACGAAATCGACAGCCCTATCTCTCAGGAAATAAACAGACAGAGGCTACCTTTGCAAGATCTACAATGGAATGACGAATATTGAAAATATAACTCATATTTTCCATTAATAAAGTGCACGTTAGTGCACTCTGGAAAGGACATGGAGTAAAATCACAGTGCAAGGTTGTACTGGAAGAAAGCAGCCAGAATCTACACCATACAGCACACCAGCAATGCTGAAGAAAAAGAAAGTTAGAAGGTCACAAGCACCCAGGTTTCGTGAACTCGTGGCTGTCCATCCGGATCATGTTTTCCCAGACCACCCGGCTTAACTCTGAATCTTCTCAACATCTAAAACCAACGTTAGATTGCTAAAGACTTACCTGGATTACATTTTGGTATCTCCACTTTTGACCATGAGGATTTTGCTCATCTGATTTCAATTGTCCGTAAGGCAACTGTTTTGGAATAGGATCATGGTCCATCCGATGGAATTAACCTAGCCAACGAAGTCGATTCAGCGTCAGCATGGCTTCCATTCCGTCCATGTCTGCTTGCCGCAGTACCTCAGTGTTCGGAAACATGTCCGACCGCCGAATACCCGAACGCAACAACATATGCACAAACACACTTATGAATGCTTAGGGCGTAGGAATCGCCTGCTATGTATTGCTCAAAGAATGGGACCAACATGAATTTCAACTTGGCTCTGCGATAACAAATCGCTAGTTCCTGCGATATCTATAGGCTTAATTATAAAAAGTGTACCTAATAAAGGCTTGAGAACACTAAGTGTCAACTGTTTGAGGTTTACTTAAGAAAACTACGAAATATAGGCAGCGCAAAAAAATTGACCGTGAGTTCTGTTAGCTGCATGCAGCTGAACTAAACTAGATTCAAGTTACCGCTCCGACAGACACGCACGAGAAGTGAACAGATATTTTGTGCCTCTTCCTTGCTGAAACCGAGTCCTCAGTCAAGCCATTAATTAATTTGAGGACAGCGAGTCATTTCCTCCCTGGTCAGCTTCTTGCATTTAGCCCGTTGTATTACACTAGTTTATGTTAGATCGTCTGTTTACTCTCAAACCTTGCACAGACAGTAAGGCGCCTTCATGTAGGGTGTTTTTGTACAAATGTCTGTCCTCAGCCTGGCCGACAAACTGTAACGAAGACGGTTTATTAAGTAGGTCCGATTGGACAACAGCCAGAAGCAGGCTTGCCACGCTTGGTGTTGGGGCAAACTGCAATTCTACTGATCCCCTTATGACAACGATTAACTGCTGCGTAAAAGCTGAAGGGCAAGTAAACAATTTTGTTGGTGAAAATTTTACATATGAATTGTCCAGCGTTCATCTTGATTTCGACCAGAACTTGGTCTGAGGTGGCGATAGAAAAACTTGTTGGTCAGCTAGGGTGCTGGCGAAGATTCGAATCTGTAACAGATGTCATTAGTGGAAATGGGAGGGAGGCAGATTGTGAACAAGTTACCTTGTACAACACGGTCTGATGGGTTCTCAGTTGAAAATGAACAGAAATTGGTTTCATTAACCCATTAACTTCAATCCAAATGGACGAACAGGGATCCCACATGAGCAAGGAAGAAAACGTGCAACAATTTGTTTTCGAAGATGTTAAGATTGTCATAACCCGTTGGGATCTCCGCAGAATAGTTGAGTTTTCCATCAATTTAGACGGGAAGTAGTCCATGCCGTAGTAGTTCACGGTCATTTATGTGATAAACTTCCAACTTTGAATTTTTGGTTCTGATTGGTGGTACTTTTCACTTGCTCACTAGTCACAACTGCGAACTGATGAGTAGTCGGGGATTTGGTTTATTTTCAAGTTGACCATCACTCACAGTTGATCGCAGCGTTCGCATTCAGATAGACTTTCCAGCCAGCCTACTTCGAAAACAAGCACTAGACTCCAGTTTCGCTCTCATCAGAGCTCATCAGTAGTGCATATGCTTGCCACGGCCGGGATCTGAACCCCGGCCATTCCAATCATGAGGCAACCGTGTTGACCACTGCGTCATTGACCTCACATTAGGCACGACCGAATTATCAAATCTGAACGCTCAACCACTCTCGCGATTGGAGTTAACAGGCAGTAACTGTGTCTCCTCTCGAGACGATCGGGCAACCTGATCATTGCTCACAAGCGAGAGTGGTTGAGCGTTCAGATTTGATAATTCGGTCGTGCCTAATGTGAGGTCAATGGCGCAGTGGTTAACACGGTTGCCTCATGATTGGAATGTCCGGAGTTCAAATCCCGGCCGTGGCAAGGATATGCACTACTGACGAGCTCTAATGAGAGCGAAACTCGAGTCTTGTGCTTGTTTTCGAAGTAGGCTGGCTGGAAAGTCCATCTGAATGCGAACGCTGCGATCAAATGTGAGTGAAACTCAACTTGAAAACAACTGTGAGCATCAAAACAGGTCCATAATCAGCCATTTCGGAGTTTTGGGAAGCACTTCGGTGTGTCGTCAAATTTCCACCCGCCGTTGTTTGAAATTTTGCAGTTTGCCAAACGCTAACACACACAGTATGGTGTACTTTCAGTCTGTCAGGGAATTTGAATGGACAAACGGCATCTGATGTCAACATTGAGGGTCAAGCATGTTTTGACTACATCCGCCCGAGCTAGTTACGGTGAATTTATTTTGGCAATTCAATGTCTCACATATGCAGTCAATTCACTCCATCTGCTTCCAGAACAAATTTGAATTAACAGACAGTTATTCTTCTGTTGGGTGGCAACCGTTAGCTAGAAGCAGGTAGTCCAAGGATATCAACTTACAGTACAATAAGGAAAGCAGCTGTAAAAAAATATCGTAGTTTGTGTACGCTGTAAAACACTGCATTTTTAAATATGTCACATTGTGCTGATAAAATACGAGGAAGTATCACGGTTGATTTAGTTAGTTCCCTAAGTAAAACTACTTGAAACAAAAATTTTGGACTAACTAATCGTTATTTATAATGAATATAAGTGAAAATATCGACCGACTCTAGACGTGACCGCTTTGTGTGTTAACTTTAAAGATAGCAGAAGTGTTCGTAGTCGGTCGTGTGAAATATGCAAGAGTTGGGTGACCTGTTGTATTTTACGAAGGCAGAAAGACAGGGTCTGTTCAATATGTGCAAGGATACAGGTTGGTTGCTGCATGCGGGTTGTGAACTCTTTCTGAGGGGTACCGTTGATTGAATGTGCTATATATGAGGAGTAGGATGGTGTATCACGAACTCAACCCGTGGTATGATCCGACATAAGCCAGACAGACAGAAAACCGGCTTCCATCTTTAGTGGACATCTGCTGGAGACTGTTCGTGTGGACGATTCGGTAAACGTTTTATGGGTTGATGGATCATTACAAGCTCATCACCTTGTAGTCCCCTAAGGTGCTGTTTATTAGGTGAATGAACCGGTCGTTTTCGTGCGGGCTCATTTGACTATTCTGAGTCACTGCTACTGTGTGTAGTAAGTGATGAGAGAATTTAAACGGTTACCTCCATCTGAGTTTATCCGTTCGTTTGGAATTTTCATCCACAACCATCTCGTAGCTGTGGCAGTGGAACTCTTAATTTATTCTACTTTGCACTCATACGTTTTTTCATTAATTACTCTACCAACGTGCGCTAAATCTACACACTTGTTTTAACAGATCTGTTAATGGAATTATGCTTGATCCTTACACCTCGCAACGTGTTACGTTTTCTGGTGTTCTAAACGAACGAGACAGAATGTTGAATTTGTTTGTACTGTCAAAATAATCAAGTATCTCCCGCAGTGAGTACAACGATCAACACCGTGTGAATAGATGACCAATAGCAATAACAACTACAAGACAATATCATGTTATGTGTGATTAGCCGCATTCTACTATTGGTTAGGACCAAACCGGTCGTCTAGGGACCACCGCAGGTTAGAGAAATCTTTGCAAACAATGGATGAAAAAATGTGAGACATATTGAGTTCTTTTTCAACAAGGTAACCTTTTCAGGGCAACCTTTGAAAGATGTTTAAAAGAAATTGAGGAACAACATTTTGAGACAAGAAAACTGCAGCCTTAGATTCTGGAGATGGAGTCATTTAGTTGAAAAAATTCTGTGATGAATTTTTCCCCACTACTATTCTCACTAATGGACTGTTGAAAACCTAGACTGAATAAAAACGATGGGTGAGCATATTTATGGTTTACACTTTTAACCGAAGGTGGGTACACCGTTTTATACGGGCAAAATCTATGAACAAATTCAAAATCGGTTCAACGGATAGCAAGTTGTCAAACTTCATTCTAGTCAATGGCCTCCCCGATAAATTTACGTAAAGCCCTTCTATTTCTTACTTTCAGTCAACGCAAAAAGAAGGAAGCATACTGGGACACCGAAAATCTCTTAAGAGTGAAAATTTTCCTTTGAGTTGCTAAGTAGAGATGTTGGAGCTGACACACGGTCCAAGGCTTTGATTCACTGTCAGAAGCATTGCGTTCTTTGGTGGAAAATGTTTACCTAATTTTCGAAAAAATTGCTCGGAAGATTTATTTTAATTTACCACGACCAACTGAGGCTGGTGGCGTCTCAAGCTGTTACGAGTTCAGCGTCCGTTCTAACTGTTTAACTGTACTGTCCAACTAAGAAATTTTGAAAGGTATTTCAATTAAGATTGCTAGAAACTGAAGATTTTTGGAATGGTTGCTTTTTTTGGGAAAGTTTCCGTTATCACTGGATATTCAAAAGCGCTCCGCGAAACAAAAATTTTAATGTAACAGGTCATTGTTTATCAAGGCAATCTCGTAAGAGAGCACGAGATCGATTAAAATGTTTCTGGAAAACAAACGTGACAGACAGAAATGCTTAGGCACTATACCTTACCTTCTGTTCTCAGCTTCATATCTTCCCCAACTCAAAAGTTCAGTGTTTTCACTGCGCTTCTACACGTGGCAATTTATTTGTGTCAACCATGAGTCAGTGAATCAGTGGTCATCAACAGTGATGAAATACAACGTCAGCTGAAGTTCAAATCCCCGTCATGTCGAGGAAATTGTAGTCTCTTACAAGACCGCGATCACTCTAAATAAGACACTCACTTCTAGAAGAGATAATTTCACATTGTTAGCTTGGCTTTTTCAACGCATGATGAAGGCCTAGTAATAACCTCGCAACCATTCATCTCCCGGGGTGTATTAAACAGGTTCTGGAAGAGAATTGGCCCGACTAACAGTAGAGTGCTGCTCAGCGCGGTAGGGCTTAAACTTCCGTTTTGCGTCGTAAAATAACTTGGATCTGGTTCGTGTCCGTTGGCTAATCAACAGAAACAAAATGCACTGTTGGGAACCTATTTGCACGGTGAGAAGTGAAAAACATTAGTTTCGAGCAGCTTCCGTTCCGTTCAAACTCGTTGGCAGTATGGGAAATAATTTTCCGGAAAACTAAAACTTACTTTGTGGCACCACAGAAACAAGCTTTAATATAGCTAACTTCTACTGACACATGTTCTCTAAACGAAATGCATGTACTTTAATCGCTTTAAGAGTGATTCTGGTGTGAGGCGTAATCAAAACACTCTGAGGTTAACTACAAAAATAATCATTATTCCAGTTTTCCGTGTGCCACTCAATCGGATTGTCTAGCGTCCCACACTGTTGTCACGTTTTATCTTATGCCCATCTTAAAAGGCTACAACAAACCGTTTGCCGCACGTTGGTTAACGTAGAAAATCTTTAAGATCATCAGATAAAACTATCCGAGATAACGACAACACATTAGCTAGGAAATCTAAGTACGTTAACCTTTCTTACTGGCCTTTCACCAGAGATGGTATGTTCCATTGTCCAAAATATTCAAAGTTCATGTCAATATTGTTCTCAGTGTAGTGTGTGCTTGAATCGCCGTAAAGTTAAATACCTTTCTTAATTTCCGTTTTGACAACGTCATATTCCAGGTTTAGTGTACATTCCAGCACGCAAATGACTTCGTAATTGTGTGGTTTAAACAACGCGGGCACACTGGCCTCTTAGATGTATTTTAACAATTCGACGACGCACTACGAAGCACTATTAATATCTTTTTTCGACCCACTCTGTTAAAAGTTCAAGGATCAAGATCAATCATAGGTTGCACTCAGGTTGAATTGTTCCTGATTGGGTATTTTAGGTTGATTTACATATGGTTTCCAAAGTGCGCTTAGTTGACAATTTATATTTTGATTTCTGATCAAACGTTTAGAACAAACAAACCGTTCCGTTAGTTGTGATTGTGCGTGGATGTCGAGACCTTTCCTGTATAAATTCTAGATTCTATTTTTTTTCGTATCCTGGAAGTCAGTTTTGAAAAATGAATTGTTAATTGATACTGGGTAAATGATGTGGCGAACAGAAACCTCCAAGCGGCAAGTCAGGTTGGTAAGCACTGAACTTGAAAATTAATCGTTTATTACCGCAACCAATAGCGTAAGACACATTCATCTAATTTCACTTACTACTGATCAGCTGACAACATTCTGTTTATCGTTTCCTTAGATATGCTTTGTAACCAGTTCACGCTGGAACACATCAACTCCACTATCAAACAATGAAACTGTATTACCAATAGGCGCATCTGCAAAAATGTTGATTTAGATCAGACGCGACTATGAGAAATCTGGACCCCAGCCGGATTCGAACCAGCGACTCATCGGTAATACAATTGCATTCCCCAGTAGCGGGTTTGGTATATTCCAGTCTGAACCTCTTGAGAAATCCTGAATGAGCAGCTGATCTCACGGCTGCTGTGCTGGGATTTACATGGGACAGTGAGTTGGGTGTGCATGTAATTGTAAGTTTGGAAGTTCTGACCTTCAACTGTGACTTCGTAGTTGTGCTGATGGAGTGCTCTCCGCATTATGGTGTGCTGTTTCTATTGTCTGGTCGAATCCGGAAGTCCGGATTTGTTCACAATCTGGCCTCCTGTAAATCACCAAATCTGCCAAGTTACTCCACAGCACTCTTTGAATTGTAATTTGCTTTAATTGGCCGCGTTAGTAAGGCTATTGCCACAGAAGTAGACTAAAAGGCAGATCTATGTAAGATAGGAACGAAAAACAGTAAAGAACCGGTTATACATTTTATTTACAAGGCACATGAGTAAATGAACGTAAGTAAATGAACTACCAGCGAAAGCCTCTGTTGATGTTACGGGGCAGTTAAACGGCAACTAGAATGACATACCGATTCACCAATATAACAAAGAATGTTTAGAACGGCCGACAGGGAGTTTAAAAGCTTCAAGCGAATTCTTACCCGCTCCCAGGTCTTCTGGTAACCGTTTAATAGTCTGTAAACACAATCACAGTAGAAAAATGTAGATGATGCACAAGAAATCAAGTTTGATACAAGAACACTGGTTAATTGAATCGCGAATCTCCCCTTTAACCAATATGATCATATTTCAAAAATTGTCAACTTTCCATGAAATATACCTAGCGCTAAAGATTAAGAAATCTAACAGTACAGTTTACGAATTCATTCTTTTCAAGTTGAACATCATTCACAATTGATTGCAGTCTTCGCATTCAAACAGACTTTCTAACCTTGGCAAGGATATGCACTACTGACGAGCTCCAATGAGAGTGAAACTCGAGTCTAGTGCTTCTTTTCAAAAGAGGCTGGTTGGAAAGTCTATCTGAATGCGAACGCTGCGATCAAATGTGAGTGATGGTCAACTTGAAAATAAACCAAATCCCCGACTACTCATCGGTAATTTAGCGTCTAACATGGTTCAGATTTCAGGCAAATTAGGCTTTTATAAAATAGTGCTAATTTTTCATCCCGTTCTAAGTTAACATTACAAAAAAGCCCAGTTTCTATTAAATTGAACACGGTTCCATAAAATCGGTCACTTAAGTCATACGTGTACGAAGTAGCACAAAATGACAAAAGGAGAATTGCCACTCGTTTTAAACTCACATAATGACCACAAAACTTCCACTGAATAACGTAACTGATGTTTCGAGCAGACACTGAGGAAACGTGCATATAATAAGGTCATCGATCTCGAAGGTCACATAAATCACTAATCGTTTACAGTGAACTTTCCAAATAAGTTTTCACTGATTTTTTCGCAAATACATTTGCTGGTAAATAGTCGGAAGTTTTTGCGGACAAAAGTTATATCGTGTACCTACAACAGCGGCTGTTATTCAACAGACCGGTTCAAATAGATGACAACAGACAGAACGCTTACTGTTGAGGGTAAGATGTAACCTATTATTTTCTGTCGACCAATTGTCACTGTGTTGTTACTAGTCAGAATTAACGGAATGGCTATTGTTTCTCCTCTCAAAGCAATCAGGCAATCGTTGCCTTATCAAAAATTAAATATTGCTAAGCCTTCAGACAAATTGTTCTGGTCGCTTCGAATGCAAGTGGTAATCACGTTCTCCTACAAATGCTTGAATCGTAGTTCAGACCCCGGAAAATAAGATGTATACACTAGTGCTGACTTCAAAGGGGAGCCCTTTTTCTAGCCTATTACCTCATCTTAGAAGTGTACGAATGAAACATCTGTCTTAATGTGAGGTCTGAAAAGGTGTGATTGGCATTCAGTTTAATTGCATTGTAGTAAAACTGAGTTAAACAGCTTTAAATTGAACGTCAACCGGAAGAAACAGGTCAATTTTAGATTTGCTACTTTTCCACCGTTTTATCCCAGTTAACTCAAGCCCATTTCTCTAAGTTTGTGACGTTAATCTTATACCGAGTTTAATCATCGTTTAGGGGCTGTTGCTAATGTGCTTACAGGAAAATGCTTGGTTAGATGTCGTTGTAAGAAACACGATTTTCAATTGTACATCATACAGAACACGCACTTACAGTGTCGGACCTTTATATGTAACTTGCACACATCAGATACTCCACAAACTTGGTTAGATCTCGCTTTCTCTAGCTGTCACGGCTCGTGTGTTGATTTCTTATAAAAAGCGATGATTTAGTAGCATGCTTTTTAGACATTTTAGATTTATTGAATCCCAAATGTTCAACTTCAGAACTAATGCGGCTTGTTACATGAAAACAACGGCTGATAGAAAAACGAACGGTTTACTTTAGCCGCTGTTAACTTAAAAATTATTTCGGAAACAAGGTGGGCGTTGCACTAGGCAAAGTTAAAACAAATGTATTCGTAGCGTTTGATGCGAGAAGTAAAGACTTATCCCAAATGGTTCTGGCGGATGTGATTGTAGTCATTCAGATCAAAGCATGCAGAACACGTAACGGATGCAGACGGAGGTAAACACGTCGTAGGTACAAGTGGAAACAACGTTCAGACAAATCTACGTCACAAATTTGACGCAGTAAAAACTGCGGTGGTCTTATTGTTCATTATGTAGATGATGGGTCAAGGCAATCGCAAAGGTTGAAGAAATCGCTCCTCTCTGCACAAGCATGGATCGTTCGACCTAATCTTGATTATCTTATCTATAAACGACTGCGTGTCACGGCCTTCGACTGACTGCCCTTGACTCAGCAAACCAGACGCACGTTACGAATAGACAAGACATGTCAAATCTGCATTGAAAATTGTCTTGGTGGCTCGGATATCGATATAGGTTGGATGATGGTTCTGGACACATTTGGATAGGAGCCTGGACGGGCGGTCCACGTAACCACCTCCGCAAGAATAAATCAGTGTAGACAGAAAAGCCTCAAACCGTAGACACGATGTTAGATTAGAGTTGAGGCAAGTGTGTAATTTGACAGTATAGAGGGCTTCGCTACCAACAGCACTGAGTGCTCGGAAACCTGTTCCAGCAGGCTGATCATCTTTGAACAACAACAAAGTACACACTATATGCACACCTCGTCTTTCTCATGGCTTTGAAGAGTCTTTTCTACAAACCGCCGCCCGTAGCCATTTAGCAGCACTGACGTGCACAGAAGAGATTTTTCGAAATTCGTATCTTGTGTATTTGTTTTCAGGGTCCCACCATTCAAGCTGTTTACATGTTTTAGGCTTCTGGAAGACGATGACGCTGGTAGTTTTGTTTTTAGTGATGTCGAAAACTCGATAAGACATTCTGTTCACTAAAATGGATCCGTGTTACCTTTGAGTAATATGGCAGATTTCATAATCCGGACTTCAGCTAGTTACGAACCAGCAACAGAAAAAGCATGTCCAGACGCGGCAAGCGCTCTGTTAGCCTGACTAAAAAGCAAAGCCGGAAGACCAGAAATTCCATACTTGATTTCAGTTCCCCATCCATTTCACTGTCTCACGACGAATCCACCAAATGTTCCGGTGGATTGACTAGGCAATCAAGGTTTCTCAAACTTACTTATAGGCAACATTATTCTATTGTTTACTGGTAAGCCGTTTAGAAAGTTCTACTTGTGCAGTCCACTCACTGGTAGAGCATTTGCCGCGTTTGAGCATGTTGTTTCCGTATCTAGCTCCAATTCAGCCGAAATCCAAAGACTTTACAATTAGACCTCATCTACAACTAATTCACTTCACAACAGCACCATATTAAGTTGATGGAGATTTGAGGCTGGTTTGAAACATAAAACGTAAATTTTGATAAAACTTTTGAGAGTTGTCATGTAGTAACAAGTGAATGAAAATACCAGCAACCTACCCACACGAACATAAACGAACACACTTCACACGTCGAACTAATCAATAAAAACTTGTCGGTAGTTAAATAGTAAGCAATCGGTTAACAAGACTGGGATGAATGGCTCGAAGAGGACAACTTACCCTGTTCGGATTCAAGTGAAATGAAATATACTGACTTACGGTGTCACGCACAACGAGATGTTTTGTCGATATCCTCTTAATGATTGCTATAAGGAATAAAGGATAGTTTATTTTCCAGTTGAAGTACAAAAGTAGATTTTGCTTATACATGTGCATCGGCACACCAGTGCACATTAATGCATATATGAAGCCGTATCGATATACATATCTACGTACTGTTGTATAACTGTTTATAAACCCATACCCACGCACATGTATACGCAGACTTTCATGACTTTATATATGTGTGTAAATATATATGGGTATATATAACTGATGATATGTAGGGTATTTCGTAATCACATCGAACGAGCTCAGATGTAAGTTGGTTGGTACCTGTGTTGGGATGATTAACCAAAAATCGACGCGACCAATTATTTCGAGGCGGCACCATGTTGTGCATGTGGCTGTCGCCGTCATTTACCTTGTGTGGTTTTGTAAATTTCCTAGATGCTTCTGATTGTTCAGAAATGGTCAAGGATTTTTGTTTCTGTATAGTTAAAATGAGATGAACAAAGAATAACAGAATTGACTTGGTGTGCAATTTTCTTGATGATCAGTGCACTGCAGAACCAACCTAGATGCTTCTATCAAAGAGACATGGGTCAGAGCCGATAAACTCTGCTCACCCACCAATTATAATGCAGTGAATGTTTATTCTATCTGAATATCAGTCACAACGTTTGTGAAAATGATGACCATGCTGTTCAAGCTTACTTCCACTCAAGGTAAATGTAAGCTTTTGTCAAGTTGCATTAATTGGAAATAATAAGTGTTCACTTTAAACAAGCGATTTCAAATACTTCGCTGAATTATGCATGCGTTAGGGAGTGGAGACCCACAATATGCGGATCCAGCCAGTTTTCATATTTTTGTATTTATTGTGGGGCTGTTGACATGGAATGTAATCCCCAAAAATGAGGTGCTTCATCCATCTTGAAACTAACAACAAGTACCAGGTACAAAGTAGATATGAGTATAAAAATATTTCAGGGAAATGCTGATCCACTATTCATATAGAGTTATCTCGGAAGGATAAAAGCTCCTGAGTTGGATAAGTGAAGGAGAAGAATTGTTATCCAAGTATAGCCTGGAAAATCGGGTTTCAATACTCCAAGTCATGACGCCGTTCGCCGCCATCATTCATTTGCTAATGAACTACTCTACCCAACCTAAGCTAAACAAGTGGTGAGTAAGGACTATATCATGTTGGAGTGGTCATAACTTAGATTTTTAGATATTGAGAATTCCAATTTGAGACTGCTACACAATGGTTCGTAGACTCGTGGATAATTTTATAGCCCCCAGTCAAACCAGTTCAATGGCGGGCGTGTTATACATCAAACCATCTTACGCGAGTTGTCTAGTATCAGTGTTATATAAACGACGTAGACCGTGAACCGTTTATTTGTCAGCAACGGAATACCATTCTACCATTCTAGAAGTAGCAAACCTTTCTTATGCAATCAGTTCGTGATTTTAGACAAAGGGTGTTTGTTCTCCTTAATGTCCACTATGCCTATAGTCACGTTAAACTGCCTGCTAACATTCACATTTTTTTAATATGCAGACCGATTTATTCTGTGAACCATCACTTCGCTGAAAGCTAGCGATTGGGTCTGTAGTTGCCTAACAACAGCGATTTCAACGAGTTGGCCAACTTAACTAAATGATGTGTTGTACACAAATGTGTACCAGGCGGCAACAATAGATTCATTTCACTAAGATTACAGCTGTACTACATTGTTATCCCTTGGATCTATCTTCATTTCTCTGATTTGATAAGCGCCGGTTAATTTTATTAAGAAAATCGTTTTTACCAATACAAGCAAGTTGATAAGTGACACAAGAAACAAATAGATAAAATGGAAACTTTAAGGAAGTAGCATGATTTGTTCTTCTGGTCGGTGATATTGGCCATATTGTGATGCCACGCATAAAGATTGATTAAAAATTCCCAAACACAGTACTCACCAATAACTGTAGTATCCCAGCATAATTCCAGGCGTCTGAAAGCTCCATAATGGCCCGTTAACCAAACCGGTCAGACGGAATAATATGCTTCTACTAGGGAGCAACGGAAGGGGAAAATATGGGTCCTAATTACTGAAAGCATCTATATTTATATGCAGGCAATTACCATTAAGATGCTTACAAGCTGCAGACGGATAACGGATACAATGACATTAACGATGCAGATTTCTCTGATTTCTCACCACATCGTGCCAGTAGTTGCATACACTTAACAAGCAGTTCAGTTAAGCAGTGGCGAATTTGACGTCATGCCAACTTTCTTAGAGTTTCCAGACACCGACGATGATTTGTGATAAAGCCAGTTAAGACCTAGAAAATCATTAAAAGGAACAGCATATAAAAACTGGCATGGTGTTGACTTACCTAAGAATTCGTTAGGAGCACGAAAGTCAAATCTTCATACTGTAGTCATCACTGATTAGTGAGAGACCAACTGAATACTAAGGCAGAGGCGGCCGAAACCGAAGAACGCAAGCAGAGTAATGAGAAGCAGTTACTTAACTGAATCTCTCGAGTACATTTCGCTGCGTCTCACCAGCTACGTAAAGCAGTTTACGGGATTATATACAGCAAATTGCAACAAAAGATTCGAAACTAGACGATTAGATCAGCAACCAAAAAACGCACACACGTCAGTGTGCATCGTCAAACCAGTAGATTCTGGCGTTGATGAACAAGTTTTACTTACACAGAGGACTCTTTTCCACTTGTCAGTTGCTACCGTCTCCGCAAAATACAGATGCCTTAATGCATAACCTATGCTAAAGGTTCTCTTAAAGTCCCACTACACCGACTTACTGACAAGTGTTGATGTATCGGTAGCGTTGGTTCGTTGTGAAACGCTGTTCTGGCCCGATCGACATATTAAGACAGCCGCAAGCGTTTTACGGACCTACATTGCAGTGTCTATGCTGACTCGATTGTATAATTTCCGCCCATACGAATAGTAGGATACTAGCACAGAAATCGCAAGTGATGTAGGCCGAGGCGCTGAGTTGTACCGGAGTTTCCAGCAATAATGTTAGAATTTGGATGGTTTGCGTTTTCAACAGAAGAGCAATGCCCACACCCTTGTAAGGGAGCACGAAGCTATACGTTTATTTCGGGAAATTTTGAAACCGGCGTGAAAATTGTTTTTTCAATAGCGAACGTTTCGCGGTCGAGATCATTTGAAATCGCAAAACACCTATAATCTGTCGCAGCTCATCACTTCCACATAAGTCTTACCACCAAACCACTTCAAAAGTATGCATTGGACTCGATTTTCGCTCCCAATGGAACTCACCACCGGTGCATATTTCTGTCCGGACCATATCTTCCGGCCATTTGTTCACCGCTGATAGTGGAGTACTACAATCCTTGTTGAAAAATCGACATCTTAACCGGTTTCATCTATTCACGATTCCATTAGATGCAGAAAACTAACATTAATACAATTTCTGCGAACTTCCATGAAAGCTAAACTCAGACTCCTTGTAAGTAAAATCAGTGACAATGTTTGTGTATACATTTTGCAAGTAGTAACGAAAGCGGCTTGATGTAGCCTCAGTGATCACATTCACACGATCAGTGTCATCCATTCAATAGCACCTATCAAAGTGAAAACTTATTCAACAGGCACAACTGCCGCGTGAACCGAGACACCGGACCGATTGCTAGTGTGTCAATTATATGTGTTTGTTGCAACTTATCTCAGTTGTATCACACCGGTCTCAAATTTAATTCAGCAGGCTGACACGTTCATTGCTGACACACGAAACATTGAGCAATTGTTTCTCGGAATCGTTACCGGTTCGTCTAGCTCTCAATGTCTGCTCAAAGTAGACGGCCCAGACTAATCAAAACCCACTGATCATTGTTTAGCCTGTTTCAGGTAAACTGGAATAATGACTGATCGGGATAACACAAGCTATTACAGCACAGTCTAAAGTGAAACATTGAATTCGGAATAATTCGTGATTAAATCTAATAGTACAGCCGAATTTGTTGCGTCCCCTCAATAACGACCGTAATCAATACCCTAATAAACCATAATATCCGTTCTCGACCTGACCGTTTCCGGATTCAGACAGTACAGGAAGCAAACTCATAGGGCCGGTGACGCTGAAGAGGAAGAGAGGCATGACAGGTGTGAAGTTTCGGAGTTCATAGAACTACAATTTAGTCATTCATCACAATGGGGAACACTTGACGGAAACAACAGAGAGTGCGGCGAGTTGCACCACCCAAAAACGTTGAACTTGTTGCAATTCCCTTCAACTTTCTGATTCAGGGCCAGAACGATCCCAATGGTACAATGTGCAGGATGCTTGTGATAATAAGGTGAACATAAAATACTTTAATTCAGCACAGAACACGTTAGACCAAGATAGTTATTGGATTATATGTTTCGAAACTCGAACAGGCCGACGGAGAATGAAGACCGGCACGATTGACAGGGTGTAATGCATATCAGTTTGAGAGAGAGAGATAGAGATGGTCAGATGAAAACCTAACGAGTTGATCAGCAGTCCCAACGAATATTTAACGCAGCCCGAAGCTGTTAAGTCCACTTCTGTTCAGCAACTACGATGACGGTTTGAAGTCGGTTTTAGTGTAATCCACTTTTCCATCGAAGCAGCTACTTGCTGAAATCCAAACTACGCCATGATTTACTTTCATATCCATATTTAGAATGGGGATTCCGGTGTATTTTATCGTCTAGAGGTTTGATTTCAGTCACTTAGATAATTTCACATCCACAAACCTCTACAACACAGAAGCAACTCGGAGGAGGGAGAACATTGAACACAGTTTCTTGCTGGTTTGGGGATGATCATCTGAGCACATACAGACAGGCTATCGAATATGCCGTCAGGAGATGAAACAAATGATACACAAGCAGTAGGCAAGTTATATATTTGCCAGAAATACTCGTTAGTCGGGCATTCGAACCGATGTATCGCGTCTGTGTAGCTCACCGTAGATTCCGGCAATATTTCCCAGACCAAACTGTGAACAACTCGGATCTCTGCTACATCAATATGAATGGTCGGTGTCGTTCACCTCCACCGAACGTGGTTTCAACTGTATGAGCCGTTTGTACGGTCTTCTCAATGTTCACAAAGATGGAGNTTCTAGTGGGATTGGAGCCGTGGTGAAGATCCTTCTATGAGCTATTTCTCAATAGATCATTTGAATTATTCTGGTCGATTTGGTGAAATGAATGAACCTTGCGCGGTTCGTGACAAAAAGTATACACACTCGCCACACGGGCCATTGTAATAACTCACATTCTGTGAACCCACGGGATTCCATTCTGTCCTCCACACACGAATTCACTCATCAGTCAGGGAGCACAGCCAACGACAGTAAACTGTAAAATCAATTCAGCTGCCTTTGATGTCCTATCAGAGCATTATGATCAAGGGTTTGAATAACTACATTGAGATTGCATTGACATTCGCCGTCATTTGGTTTCGTCAAATATGGTGTGCGAAGTGTATACTCTCTCCTGTGTCATACCCGAGAACGGTCAACTAACAGGAGATCGGTTAGCTGATATACTTGAAATCAGCCTACTTGCACATTTTCCACGTGTCCGATAAAACATTCTCGTTCATGCTGTTCACTACATGCATTGTGCTCGTTAGTCATGTTCGATCACATGACTGCAGTTTGTCTATTGACATGATCCTTGAATCCCATACCAGGCAAACAATCGTTCGAGGTCAAGCTCAAAAGAATCAGCTTGTATTCGGACAGAACCTCAGTTTAACAATCCACACTCTGAGCATCTGTTGCAAGACGGGCTGAGTAGTGATCACCCACTGACTCAGTGTTACACGTTTCCACACGCGCAGACCGATTCGTGGTGGATCTGCGTTGAAGTGGTCGACAACCGAGAATCAAGTAAATATGATCAATAATCCGTTGACTGGCCGGGGAAACACAGGCCTAACACCATTCTAAATAACCCACGTCCCGACGATTCCACTACTGCGATCAGCGTTCTTGAGATTGACCTCGCACAAGACGGATCCTCCGCAGTTTTGCTCAGACCCATTTCGATCGTCTCACTTCATAACTGACGACCGTCATGTCTAACATGAGTAGACAGAATTAGTATTCTACTATATGCATATGAAACAAAGCGGAGTGTGTCGAACAAGAGCGAAGTAGACTTTGATGGCGTAGACAGAAAGTAGACGTTTGTTACAGTGTACCCAAACGGGCAAAATATTTAGGATGATCTGGCGGACCTAGAATCTGCACTGCATTCCACTTCTTGATGGCCTTTGAGATGGTCTCCATCCTTGAAATCAGTATGATATTTGAACTCACTGACATCACGGATAAACGGCTAATCAGACTTCGATTTACTTCCATTGGGCCGCATTGATCTGCAATTGCCGCTGCCGCCGAATCATGTTCATTTGTTCTGCTGGAATGTCTACTGCCTAAGTCTTGCAGTGCTACTGGAGGCCGCAATTGGTTGTATCGTATGATTTGCAACGCAATCAGAATCCAGTAGTTTGTTGCAAACGAGTCGACAGCCATAACAAACGCAGTCGGAATATATAGTCGGTGACAAATTGCCAAGCAAATCAGTTAGGATGGGAGAAGAATCGGACGGGTAGGCCACATGTGAAAATCGCGGCGATAAAATGAATTGACTTATCAGGACGTCAACAGCCAAACGAGAAAAGGCAGTTTAAACAGAACCGAAACACAAGCTGCAGCCTGACTGTTTAATTGGAACGACGAAACTGAGACACTATGGACCGAGGTGTATTCCAGCCCTACTCAAATAGACTAACATTTGTTGTTAACCATATGCTCGTACAATGTCTCAGGTAGTGACAACGCGGAAACTGGATCGATCGGTGTTCAGCAATTCACCTCGTTTGCTTCGCTATTATGGTTATTATAATTCGCTTATGTTTTTTCTTATGATTTTCCTACTACATAATCTGTACAGAGGAATATACTAGTCTTTGTTTGCCACGATTGTATCAGTGTAAATCTACATATGGAAACATTATGACAGCGTTTTGGGTGACTGATACGCGTGCCAATTTCTGCAACTGTCTGCACGCCAGTTGGATTCGAAACATTACTCCGATCTGATTAATGTAACCTGTCAAGTTCTAAATCATCTTCAATTATCCATGCAAATAACCTGATCGAATCTAGGGGTTTAAGCAAAATGGCGGTAGCTACAGTTGCCACATAGAGTGCACAATTTCGGGGTTACCGCTGTTCCAAAACCTCCGGTTTCGTTACATTACCTATTCGTTGTTCTAACTTTTCTGTCACATATCCTCTTTGTCAGAAGGTGGACACGTTTAACAAATGTCGTTGCTGTGATCAATCAGGGTCATATTTAGCGTGCACAGCTGATTTCGCATCACAAATGTTAGACCATCTGTCAGGTCTGGTGATTCATCCTGTGTATAAATAGGCAAGGTGAATCGTGGTAGTTTCTACAGTCAACTCTCGAAACATATTCCTTCCAAATGTACCTCCGTCATATAACCGATGGGTCAGGAGACAAGATGTTTTTAAGTAGAAACTCCAGAATTCGCTTCAGGAACACGTCATAGAACGAGGTTAACAAACATATAACGTCCTGGTAGACGTTCATGTTCTAAATGTGTCTCAGTTGACTAGTCACATGTAGCATGATACAAATGTGCCCATTCACAATGGCGACGACTGCCGATAGTTGTCATTTACCAGCTGGCGAACTAAATCCATTTATAGGATCGAGTAAACCAGTGTACAATTGTGATCACGACGATGGCCTTAAGAAGTGACGAAAATCGGCCGAGTGTGTGAATTTCATAGCACGTATGAAAAATGTAGCGGGCAACTAGTCAAGTAAACGATAAATACGCTGACAGTTCACTGTTTCAAATGGTCACCGAAGGTTAACACTGAGATTGGGATAACTTCACGGGTAATTTCATGAGTTCTTGGATAGTTCATAAGACTTTCATCAAAATCCAGTACATAACTCTCAGCGGGATGTGAACAGAACCTCGGGTTCCCGACCTAATGCTCTCGTACATCCACATCTGATCAACCTCGCCTCGGACGTACACACAGCTAACATTCAGTTGATGATATTTAATTTGAATGCAAGAGTAGATGTTTGCACAACAACGTCTTTCTGAATCAACCTGAACTTTTTAATCAGGAACGCTCTCGCCTGAGAGAACTAGACAATTTTGTCCATCTCAACGAACAGCGAGAATTCCTACTGTGGGACCTTGTAATTTACATAGCTGTTTTATAGGTTATAAACGGTAAATACCACAAACATCCCTCTTAAAACAAAATCCTCATCAATTACGGCAACACTTTTGACTTACAGCTTGCTACATATTTATGTAGCAGATATCCACATGTAGCGCCTTCCTGGTTTTCATAAATGTTCCTCACAGAAGCGCTGAGTGCACCAGTCCGCGAAGTTGCATCACTGCATACAGTACCCCCACTTTATTGGGAAATTGATAAGCTCAGGTCTCGTTGCAACCAGAGTCTGTCGGGCATTCTGCTTGATTATTCAGTCAGGTTCAAACTGAATGCAACGACCAGATAAAATTGGAGGTGCTTGTTATCCGAAAAAATTCAATCACTGTGAAGTCTCGCTTAATCAAACACACAGCTTCCAGTTGGTTGAGCGCATTTCAACGCTGGCCTCTCCAGAACTTAATTTTCAGATAAAATGGCGGTCGTGGTATGTTGTTGCACATCGGCATGAATGACCACTTCTTCATTCCGCTTGTAAGTGAGGAGTGACGGATTGACACAATAAATGATAACATCATGCCCCGAATTCCTGTCAAAACATCGATCGCCCTTTGCCCACGGAGTGAGCAGAGGTGATATGCCGAATCGCACTCAGAACTGGTCAAACACAAGTCAGACCAATATGTTCCAGTTGGTCTGGTTTTCAGCTGACAAGATTTCCACCGGACGGTATCTGCTCTATAGAAAATGAGTAAACAGTGTCTCCGACAAACTGAGGCTATATTGGATCGCGCTTCCCGGGAAAGCCGTTACCACTTCACTACACCAAATAATATATTCGAGCGTCGCTTTTGAAATAGCAAACCAGCAAGCGTACAAGAATATATCAAAGAATTGTCGTCAAGAGCCTTTGGCGGTATCTACTTCGAAGAAACACATGAGTGCAGCATGAATAGGCCTAACTAAATGTACACAACAAGACTACAGAGAAAAGTAGCCAGCTGACAGAATCACATGTGAAAATGTCACTTATTGTATCGACAACTTGGGTTTTCCAGGATAGTATAGGAGATTTATAAAGAGAAATCGTCTTAATATTACGGTATGCTAGCCACTTCGTCAAGTCCTGAACAGGAGAGACGTGGCGAAGCATAGCATGTGATCTAGGGCAGGATGCAAAACGATGGGATGAGAATACGGAAATAAATGTACCATAGTGTAGTCGTTGAATTTCGAAGGCAGATCAGAACATGTAAGCAGCTGTCCCATTCTGCTCTCTGATCAGTGTTCTCGGTTCTTAACAGAATTCAACGCGTCAATTTACAAGAATGAAAACTGCACGGCAAGCACTCGTTTCCATAATCGGGCAGAGTAAGCAACAAGAATGATGTAGTGCCATTTGCAATAGATCACTCCTTGACTGACATTGCTCTGAGATCCGATCAGACGGTGTGTATTATGTGAGCGAAATGTGATACAGAGTGATTTATGCTCGAACAGAGTCCATTGCATTTTCACGAGTATCTGTCGTGAATACGTGAACTTGAATCACGCGGTTCATGTCTGAGTTCACTAGGCTTTCAGTACGCTTACCTACGGAACATCTGTGTCTCCCCGCACGGTTAAGAGGAGATCAGTAGTTCAGACCATACTCAACTTGGACCAATTATTGACCGAGTCCGAAATAACAGAATCTCTCGACAAGATTGTGTGGAAGTGTTGCAGTTTCGGAAAACCTACTTCAACATGATGCATCATTTGTATGACAAAGATGACATTTTTTGGCTACCGTGGTCGACACATGCTTATTGTGAAAACTCAAACTTATAAGGGGCCGCGTGTGGACTGTTCCGTTTACTACGATCAAAGGCTATGACCATATGTCTACAGTCGACATTTCTCAAAGGTATTAGGCACACAAAATTGCAAATGATAGAACAGCACGTGAAAGTTGCTACGAATTGAAGCACGTATTGAAAACACAATCGTGCGGCCTATATCCCAACTAGGGCAAAATTCATCTGTTGTAGACCGGTCAACAGTCAAACCAGAAGAACTCTGAATACACATGGAGCCAAGTTACGTGGCAAATCAGTCAGAACGGAGGCGTAATCGGACGGGTCGACAAGATATGGCAGTCATGTCATTGGATTGAATCAGAGTATGGGAATGCCAAAAGTCAAATGAGGCAAAGCAGTTCAAATAGAGTTGAACTAACTGAGTGCCAACTTGACTGCTTTATCGAAAGTACACGAGTTCATTCATCCGACCACCAATTAGACAGTGTGAACCGAAGCACAGCTTGATCCCGCTTGGGAATACCAAGTTTTGATGTGACTCGCGTGTTTGTACAATATCCCAAGTAGTGCCAACCCGAAACTACATCGATAGAAGTTGAGCAATTCCCCTTTTCTTCCTCGTTGGAAGATACGCCTCCTAGAATGGAGCTTATGGTTTCACTACTGCATATTAATTAAAGGCAAACGTAGTGTGCTCATTCTGTCGCGGATGCATTAATATGTGAATTTGCACACAAAGCTACCGCAACAGCATTTTGAATGTAGGCTGCGCATACCAATCTGTTGCACTTGTTCCCGCCCTAGTTGGCTCGGAAATCCTATTAGCGGAAAGTGGATTGGACTTGATTTGGTTGTCTTTCAAAATGAGAAATATAAACCAGTGAAGGAAAAATATCTGTGAGAAAACTGCGGACCTCAAGCGTGTGAGAAGTTGCAACAAAATATCCCCGTTTCTAGCGAATGACGCCGGTGTCGTGAGGCTTGCCTAACCTCCGAACTGAACCGAATGTGTTTCGGTTACGATGCATCAGTCGAGTACATGCATTTCCGTATATAATACAGCCATGCAGCAGACAATGTGTCACAACAACAAAGCCCCAGATAAAAATGCTGATTCATCTCTAGTCATTCTCTAAGGCTTCTCGTATTTGTTCCGACGGGTTCTCCAGTCTTTCGACAACTCCACGTAATTTAGAATTCCCTAACGGTATTAATCGATCGTTGATTTCTACTACGCGGTTCCCATGGAAAGTTTCCTTTGGCTGTAGCAGACGTTCTTGATTCTATGCATACTGTCAGTGATTTACTTCCCGGTGTTCATTGTGTTGACACGCATGTGACGCAATCATAACCGTTTTGGGAGTTAAGCAAACTGCACAGCTAACTTCTCTGAGACCCCTACTGACGATTCTCGTTCATGATCTGATACACACCCACAATTCTTGCGTACCGAAAGCCTGACATGTACCACTTATTCACGCATCATACTGAACGTTCTGTTATATGTTGAAGACGCTCACTGCATGCCTCGTCCAATTTTCGACGTCGATGACAATGTGGCTTCTGTAGACAACCGTTTCGGAGTGTAGAACCAAATATCTGAGAAGGCACGCGACTGCTCGAAGACCATGTGCTCGATCCGATATGCATCCCGTTGCAAACGGAAACATTGATTCGCATAAAACAACTGTCCACGTTGTACGGGACTACCTCGGAGGAGGTTTTGTTAACTATGATTGATTTCTAGGTCGCTGCGAATCTCCACATTGTACGGAAATGCCTGCACATGCGACATCTAAGCAGGTCTCAACAGAATTCAACGCGTCATTTAACCATAATGACACCTGGACGGCAGGCACTCGGTTCCATAAAGAGTACACAAATGGTCTTGAAGACGGTTACGTACAATTTGCCATGAGCCCACATAATTGTTCAGTGTTTCATGTTTTGTGCTCCAATGGAATGAATACGTGTTCCAATAGTGCACTCAGTAAGAGCTTCGATATTCCACAGCGGTTTGTTGATCCAATGTATATGGTAGGCTTTTGGGTGACCCACATTTGTGCTACTCGTTTGAAATACACCAGATATGCTCTGACCGAAACGTTGGCCTTGGAGGAAGCGGTTAACACTGCAACCAAGCATGTGAATTTCGATGAAACGCTCATGGTGGTCACCGCAGATCATTCGCATGCATATGGTGTTATTGGCTACGCGAACAGGAGAACACACGTTTTGGATTTGGACAACAGTCGGTTGGTAGGTTCAAGTTGCTTATTCGTAATCTCTATTTTGTGAAAGTGGACCTGCAGCAGATCAGTTTCGATAACTTGATTCCATGTGGAACAAACGTGATATGATACGTGATGTAAAACGGAAGGCGTTTGCTTTGTAAATGCAGTACACCTATCACCTTCAATGAACGCTTGTCTCTTCCTTTTCAGGCCCTCGATGGATATCCATACTTCATCTCAGCTTATTCTAGTGGTGCTGGAGGTTCCTCGAAGGAGCCATGTGATACACTTGGATTTGCCTCACCAGTTTTGGAGAAGTCTCAGGTGAACTCGTCTCAATATCACGGTACGCTTGCCCTTTCGTCAAGCCCTGAACAGGCAAGACGTGGAGAAGCATGGCAAGTGAGCTAGGGGAGGATGCAAAATGATGGGGTGATGATGTGGAAAGAAGTGTTGCATACGTAAGTCGTTAAATTCGGAAAGCAGACCAGAACGATTGCCTGGAATGAGGGATAGGTTACACTGGAGGGAGAATCTCGGAATAGTAATTTCGATTGGTTCACGTGCACTTCTCAAGTACAGAGGCACTTGGTTTGACCGATTAAGACTCATAGGCTCTAGTTGTTAGCTGTCACCGGAAAGCGCTAGCAACAAGTGGCTGGAAACGAGTCCTATACCTAAGGTTCATGGACGCTTCGGTGATCAAAACGTCAACGTGTTGGAAAATAACGATGTGGAATATCAGAGAGCCGAGTACGTAACACACAGAATTTGTACTTAACACGAAGTAAATCAGGTAACAGTCTGTTATGTGATACCATATGTGGAATGCAACCTTGTGTTTTGCATGCACCAATTGTAGGTACAATCGAAAGTTTGAACAAAACTGTTAGAACACGAAAACTGGTAGAT
>QNGE01003314.1:35981-78785 GCA_008508345.1 Paragonimus westermani | reverse complement strand
AGGAGAACGATTAGGGTTCTCAACCAAAGCCTTTGGCTCAGTAGCCTGTACCGCAAGGCAGCGGATGGGTGGCGGTGTACCAGAAATGGTACGTTTTTCGGGAAGAGATGCCAACCATCTTCCAACCCCTAACCTGGAGGACCAGGAGACTGTGGTTTGTCAGACCTCTACCTGTTGGCCTGTCTAGTATGAGTAACTCTGTTCAGTTTAGCCCAAAAAGTCATCGAGATGCGCAAGCCGTCACACCACGTCGAGGTCCCGTCTCACCATGGATGCCCAGCCTCATTTTCCAGCCTCAAAAGCTGGTCCATTCTTCCATACGATGTTCATAGATTACCCGGCTCCCTGGCTGGGGTCCGAAGAGCACTGAATGCTTTCGGTTAAAAGCGCCATGTGATATGGCGACATACGGAACTGAATGATACTTGTGTTGCGAGTTTCTGTGTGCATCTGTGTAACTTCTTCAACATTCCATGTTTGCTTCCTCTTTCATCTTACACAGTACTTTATCCCCACCCATGAGTTTTACGTGTCAAATGGACATATGTATATGTTTTTAGGTGTATTCGCTTAGAAGTGATAATCTGCTTGTTGCCCTCCTCCCAAGAGGAAGCACACGAAGGCGCGGCCGGAGTTGAAATCCCGACCGCGGGAAATATATATGTACTACTGGTGGGCTCTGTCAAGTGGAAACTTAGGTGTAGTCCTTACTTCCGATAGATGCTTGATGAAAGTCTAAAAATGCAAAACTTGCAGTCAGTTGCCGTGCCGTTTAACGTATATTAACCAACATCCCCTGCTACTGTTCAGACAAGTGCAATTCTAGCGTCACAGTATTCAAACGGTTGGTGCTTATTGTCTGCTTATGCGTGTGGTCCTACTCATATTCGGTTGCATCAACATGTTTGGTCATTGCTCAGAGCCTCGAGTCTCTTCGCGTCCTCGGTTGATGTGTGTATCCCACTCTGGGTCGAAGGCGATGTTTATATTCTTCTTAGTTTTTGTTTTTGAAGGCGTTCTAAAGAGGACGTTTTCTTCACCTCATCTTTTTTTACGCTACTCTTATTTTAACCCAGGTATATTTCACCACCCTCCGTCGCTTCTGTGATTTCCCTCGTTCGCCGATTAATCGAGCGTCAATTTTTTTTATGTGGTTCCTTTTATCTGAGCTTGCTACGAAAATTATGGTAGATTCACACCCGCTTTCTTATCGTGTCTCCTCACGTACCGATTTGCAGTTGTTTGTGTCGTGAAACTGTTGGTTATATCGAGTGAACCTTTTTCTGTTTTGCCTGAGGAAAGATTTTGCTGTTTGTGATGGATTAAAATGGAGACCTCGTCCTACAGCCCTAGTTAACGATACCTTCTAGGAGGAAGTGTAATCATAATTCCCGTTTTAATCGGAGTTCTGCTAATAAGTCTTATTTGCAGTTATGAAGTGTTTTAGTTCACGAGATGTGAAGTCACATAAAATCACACGTTTGTTTTTCAGTTAACGCATGACTGTGCGTACCTCGTTATAGCAGATCTTTTAAAATATCTTTTTGCCAGGTTTTTCATCAAAAGCGGCCGCGTTATTCACGTCTACCTGCCTACTTTAATACTGTTGGTATTGTCACAGATTTGAACACTTACCAAGTGCCGATTTAGCAGCATGAAATAAGCGCAGCTAATAATAGGAATTGTGACTGAACAGTTTCTGATAGGTAAATTGCGCAGTTGTGAATTTGCCTATGGAACACCACAGACCTGTTTATCTATATACCCGTGATGGGTGTCTATTGTGGTGTTTCAAACCTATCATCAGGTATGTTGTCAAACTGTCCCCATATAGGAATAGATAGTGCCATGCAGTATGCAACAAACAAGGGGGTAGATGCGTATTCAAGCTCTAGTGACTTTCCGAGGGGGCTCTGGACCATGCTTGACAGTGCCTCGAGCCATGAATATTCTGCATCTTTTGGTTCTCTGCAGGAGGATGTATTAAGTTGATGGAAGCGATTTTCAAGGTCTGTTGTTTCGCCATTGCTCGACCGCTACCCTACCTTCTGCAGTCTTTGCAAGCTCCCTCAAACGGTATTTTCACATAATGCTTGAATGAGCCTTACAGAATTAGCTTCAGAAGACAAAAGCAAAACAGCGAAATCAACTACCCTGTGGCTGTAAGAAGGCCACTAACATCTATCTTTGGTAGCGATATTGAAACTGTAGTTTTTGATGAAAAATGAATAGTTAACTCACTGCAACGGCCGGGATGGAAAATGCTTTGTTCTTCTCTTGTGTAAATCTCCGAAAAAATCTAGAAGTTATGGTCGACGCAGTAAAGGTTAGACTGACTCCTTGGCGACTCGAACAAACAAGATACCAGCCCTATGTGAAAAATCCTAACATCGGCTGTACAGCGGGCCTTGAAAATTCATTCTCGAAACCTCATTTTGCCAGTAAGGCGAGTTCGTTGTTGATTGACTAGAGTACCACCACTCTGGAAGACTGCCGTGGGAGGGTCACATGATTTGGGGTCCTTGTGTCGCCTGAAAAACTGATGAGTTCACGAACTTCTGATTCTCGTGATGGTTCAGTAGGCAGTACTAACGGAACATGAAAGGTTAATTTTTCTGCACCTGGTTGGGCTGGCAGGCAGTTGACTTACTGTTGAAAGTGTTCTGCTTATCCTTACGTGCATTGAGCTAAACCGTTTATCGGTTCACCATTTCCCACACTTACGCCGTGGGTGACGCTTGGCCGTAGTTCGGGTTCTGTCGCATCCTTCAGAATGCATTTTGCAGCCGCAAACTTCAAAGTGATTCTGCCGGGCTGTTGTCACGTAAATCTGATCTTGTGCAATGAAGTTACGATTTCTGATTGGTTCGTATGCTGATCAGCAATGGTAGATATAGAAAACCGAGTGAAGTCTGACACCTACGCTTGCGCACTCTTCTTCGTTGTAAGCTATCCTCGTCGACAGAACTACCCATTTGAAGCATATGTATGGTCGTCATGGAAGGTATGTCACTCTGCGATTGTGTACCGTGACCACCCAGAAACGACGACCTTAGCCATACCTAGCCATTCGATCGCTACCAACGTCCAGCAGTACATACCGAGTGACATCAGCGGACAGGAAACAACGGCGTCAAAAAGATGTTCGGTAGTGAGAATCGGGAAAGTCTACTCACCTAACCCCTAAGGATGCGTAGGTGTATGTTACCAGTTTTTTTCCGGAAATGTCAACCATTCTTTTACTGTGCATACAACCTTTGCCGAGCTTCAAGATCACCTATGTAAAATGCAAAACCGCTAATCAGTGACTTAGCAAAGCTAAAGTAAAACAGCTGTTAGTGAGTTAGAGAGCGTAATTTTCACTCGTACCCCTCGGACTGCAGTACTCGTAGCTCTCAAAGTTTGTGGGTGGAGACATTGCAAGAGACAGATGATAACAAAGTCAGCTGGCTTGAGTGTTGTTGTTTCTGGCCGAGTCACATCTTATATCATTTGATGGAGCTAGGTAGTGAAAACTCCTAGAAATCTGTCTAGAAGATGTCTTACTTTCATTTACAGCTCATTTTTCGCTTATGTTGTCTAAGGACTTTAATGTTGAATACTTACGTTTGTACAGGGTTTTATACTACCACCCACCCTTACCCGCTGTTTTTAAACGAGAGCTCGCATTCCATTGAAGCATCAGTTTCGACTACTGGTATACGTTGGGTCGACCTCCGATATATGCTCTTGTCTGGATTCTTGTAGCTCGATGGTATCTTGCTCGCACTTGAACTAGCACACCAGATAGTCATAAAAACATCATAGTAGTACGATTTTTAGTAGCTTGACCGTAGTTACTCGTTTCCGGCAAGATGTCAATGTTTCTTCTGTCTACTACATCCAACTTCATTCAGTCTGCTGATGTCACCAGATCTCTGCAACTTGACTTACTGCACGAAATTGGTTGTCAACTCCACCGTCATATTCGCTTGATTCTCCAAGGTGTTTTCTCCTCACATTGTGCTGATCGCCCAACCCACGTCCCCAATGATCCTTGGTTGAACCACGAGTTAGCCGACTCCCCACTCATCCGACTAGTGGTCCCTGGTATTTTGCCCAGTTACACTTCCATGTGGGCGTTGGCCAACGTCTCGGCTTTAAAGCAGCCCCTCGATTCGGTGATTGTGAGTGGGCGTTTGGAACCACCCTTGGGTTCCGATGAGGTTATGTGCAATCTACTCGGTGAATTACAAATGGAAATGGCCATAGCATCGAGTGGGGCGATTGATACTGGATTGGTTGGTGGGAAACGATTATTGCAGCAGGTGAATTTGTCATATTGTTTTTGCACTGTTTGTTGGATTTAGCTATCTGTTTAAAATGGTGTTCGTGGCAGGTTAGTGATAATGACACCGAACATCGATCACGCAGTTGAAGGTTGAGGCGCTGATTACCTCAGCTGGTTCCATCTAGGTTTGTGTAACTTGGCAGGTTTAAGTTCAGTATTTCAGATGGCAGCTAACACCTATAGTGTTAAAGCGAGAAACTTTACTTAAAATCAGGCTGGAACGTCATCAGTTTTTAATAATGGTAACTATGGCATTGCATTTTAGGTTCACTTTTTTTCATAACATCGCCCTTCGTGTTCGACACCTTGCACCTGCAATACCTAAGTAGCGTCCGCATTGATTATCGAATACTTGGTTGCAAACTTCTACCCCTACTATCACGTTTACTGTTGTCTAAATTCGACCAGCCTAACCCACGTGTTTATAACAGTATCATAGTAGCAAACGCTGTTAATGTTGAACGCTTATCTTGACTTTCCTGGTCTGCTGTGTACATCGCGTCAGTATATGATGGTGTTTCTGCCTTTTTATCCTTCTGTACCGTTAACCGGGGCTTTCAGTTGTTGCTTCGTTCAGTTCTTCAAACGCTTGCCAATTGAGTTCGCTTTCACCTATTTGTAGCACTGTCTTTTTGCGGGGTTCTTATTTTCACCGACACCCTTTCAGTAGGTTAGTAACAAATACACTGGTTGTCAGCTCTGTTTTTACCATGCACCTCATCAGTATCCAACTCGTATGTGACTCAATTTATCCGATGACAACCGATAGCTTACGCTTAATGTGACTGCAAACTGACTTTGATTTGATCTCCCTATTCTCTGTCTTTTTGGATCCGATCATTACCATCTGTAAACTGCGCATCAGTTCTCACCTTTATACAGATTTTCGAACAGCTACTGATGAACATGCATTTTCGGATTCGACAATTAGCCATCGATCGACATGAATATGGTCAAATTCTTTGCGCTCTGGTCAGTTTGTGCAACACCTGTCTTGTTGACGGATCGAGACCCATCAATCAGCTGGTAAGTTTTGTAGCACACGTTCTCATTTGCTGATGGTTCTCATTCATGTCCCTCTCTTGAACGGAATATCTCATTGTACATCAGGCTTCCGAATCCCAGTTAATTCGGTACATACTGTCTGTGACGAGTTCCGTGCATGCAAGTGCGAGATGGTTATTTCTAATTCACATAGGATTTGTAACTTCGGTTTCTACAATTTGTCTCAGATTATTACCGGAAGGGGAACCATCTTTGTTAGTGAATCCGTCTCTGTGTTCGGTAACAATGATGTTGAACGGTTTACAGATGTAAAATTAGTGAATGGACGTGAATAAATGATACCAGAATAGAGCGACTTGTGCGTGACTGTCAGCATCGAACGCTGAAACATATCGAGCGAACGTTATGTCATATGTGCACATTAAATGGCCTGCGGAAGTAAGCTTAGCGGATATCTTGGAGGGTTGTTGTGCAAGCTGTCTCTCATTTATGTGCGGATAGATTCGAACTTTGTAACACTAATCGGATTGGTTCGTGACCACGGAGACGGGCGGGGTGTTCCTGTTTGAAAAAACCACAACTGTGAAGCACTTCTGTCCACTTAATAGCCTGCCTGTCCCATAATCCACTTTCAGCGGATTATCCTTCAGGCGTCCTTGTTTGGTATGAGATGACCTATCACTGTATGACATGCGATACAAGGTGTTGTATGAATGAGAATAAGGTCTCTTCTGATGTGTGTACAATGCATTGTGAATTGATGTAAGTCCGCTAGTCTCTCCGGGTGGAGCATTTTCTTGTGCCTAATAATTCTTCCAGTGACCCTTCTCGGACCATTTTCCAAAGCTGTATATCTTTTTTGGGTAAAAACCATAAGCTCATATATTCGTTTCAAGGTGTGGAGAGATTATGTAGGTGTACTTGGTCAGATAAAGCCTCTCTATCAGAGTGAAATATTATCAGTGAACCTAATTGTCAACTGTTAGCAACTTATTTTAAAATGATGGTGAGACAAACTTGGTGGAAGGTCCTTCATTTGCACTTTCTAGCCGTGGCTACACAGTTAGTGGTATGCTTGACCTTTCTGTAGCTTAGGTACCTTTTGCATACGTTGCCAAGGTAGCAGTCGGTGTAATTCTTGCAGTGGTTTTGTATGACTTCATTTGTTGATGTTAAACGTCAATTTGTCTTCTATTAACCGCCAATTTAGGTAGTTCAAATCATTGTGTAGGGTTTACACATCTCCCAGGCACTGCAACTCACCGGGGTTTTATGTTCTCGACGTACAACGGCATAGGTGATTTTACGATGCTTGCTAGTTCAAGAAACGATCAACAAGGCTATTAAGTTAGACCCTTACGAAACACCCCTGTTGATGAGAAGGCAGTCTGATAGCCGTCTGGTGATGATACAACCAAACCCATAACTCTGTGGTTGAGATGTTAGCCTGATAAAATCGCACAGCTTATCAGCTTTTGTTGGTTACGGTAGCTGTATTATTTGTTATGCTGTTTCGTAGCACTAAGCGTTGCTCATCAGGGTAGTTGTGGACTCTTAGAGTCACACTGAATGGTAGGTCGGTATGATTACTTGTCACTTAGGCGGGCTAATTCCAATCATCCTAGTATAAGGCAATACACTACTAGATTTTGATTCTCATACTACCTCTATGTATTGGTTAAGGTTTTGAGATTTACGGGGAATCCTGTATCTTGCTTGTATAACACAATTTATTCTCTTCCTGGCTGTCTCTATCAATCCTTACCCTTCAATGCCCCATCTGCAGCATGATGGGCTGATGATGATAAACAGTGACAAAAACAGCCTTTTTCAATCATGCATTTATAATAACTCCAAACCTGAGCAGAGGATACCGTAGTTCGAGCCGTCGCTTACCTCAACACTGATGCAAAAATAAGACCACCAGCAATGTTGCGAATGCAAACACTCTACTGACTGCAATACATTACTACCTTGGAGAGCGTTTCTAACCGGCGATTTGAGTAATCTTGTTATCCACAACCGAGCGGGCTACACCCATCCACTTTTACCCGTAGATTGGCGAGGGTTTTCATATTTTTTTTACCACCGTGTGGCTTTTCCTAACTGTTAATGGTCCCAATAAGCGATGCTCAAGTGCACAAAATACTCGGCTGGTTGGCAGAGTGCCTAATCTTAGCATATAACGTAGCTTGATTGTTTGGCCGATTGTCCGAGCGTCTGGAGCGTTCCGTTACACGCTCTGGTGAATGGCTCCGTTGCTCGAACATCTCATTTGGTGTTAGTCAACTAGTAAAGTCAGCGGTGGTCTAATACAGCGAGCTTGATGGTGTCTTCGTTTCGAATAAGTCAGTTTTCTTAATCATACAACATACACAACACACACACAAGCATCATACAACCCGTTCTTTCGACGATGACTGAAAGTCTTTTCAGCGCCACTGATGGTTTAGGACAGCAACGGTACGTGTCCTTGCTAACCTCACTTTTTTCAATAAATATCATTGTCGGCTAACGAGGTGGCAGCGCGCATGAAAGGTGCGTGTGAAAGTGTCCAAATTCTCAAGGGAATGACCTGTATTTAAGAGCGTGGAAATGGGGGTGCCGCAGTCTTGAGACATTACTTTACACCTTGAAAGTGCCCACCGCATTTCTTACAGATCAATCCGATCACTTCACATGGTCTCTGTGCTTTCGGCAGCTTGGTTGTGTTGTTTGCAAGGTGTAGGCACCTTGATGCTGAATGTTTGAATAGGGACGTAGTCATTTTCAGTAGTTAGGTCCCTTCCCGTCCCCTTCTTTTTCCTTCTCTCTTTCTATATAGGGTTTGCTGTTTCTTCATGGTTGTGTGGCAGTTAAGCATTAGTGTTAACCACTGATGTATTGCTGTCTATGATGATGATGATGATGGCAGAAGAACTAAGCAATACAACGTCACCTGCATAATCCATGTCGGCTAACGTAATGCCATGAGAGAACTCAACACGATACTCGCCGGATTCCATAACCACACCTTCCGGATTATTGCGTATGACAAAATTATTCAGGAACAGAGAGATTGGACACCCCTGATGCACACTACCATCATTGATGAGCCTCAGAGACAGATGTCCACGGACTTACAACAATGGAAATTTCCCTGGAACTCGGCGATGGAGTTACGACCATTCGAATTTAAGACAGTTTTTGGGTATAAAAATACCGATGCTCCAAGCTCCATCATAGGGTGAAAATGTGGTCTGCGCACTGTCGACCGAATCGAACTTCACGTCTCTGATTTCTCTTTGGTTTGGTGAGCCGAAGCAAAATAAGATCAGTAAGTAATTTGGACACGAGTCACACCACACTCGTGCCTCGGTGTTTGACACATAGACTTCGGCTCCCCCTTTTCTGTCATGAATAACCACTGGTAAACACAAGTCAACAGGCAGTAACTGTGTCTCCTCTCGAGACGATCGGCCAACCTGATCATTGCTCACAAGCGAGAGTGGTTGAGCGTTCAGATTTGATAATTCGGTCGTGCCTAATGTGAGGTCAGTGGCGCAGTGATTTGGGTTCAGCCGAAGTCCAAATTTTTCACAAGTAGGTCTTCTAAATATGTGACTAATTTCGATATCCAAACCACCGACTGGTACGATGGTGTGTGTTTGGTTTACTTCAGAAGGTCGACGTAGGTGTCATAGAGTGTATTCTTGTTAGCATCTGAATTACCTTCTTTTGGAGCGTACATCGATGTAATGACGACCGAGCACTTTTTTGACTTGAGTTAACAAACCGATGTGCCGATTTTGATAGTGCACAAACGACTGTTCGCTGAGTTCCAGTCGGGTAAACCCAGTGCAAATTTCCCCCAACTTGACCACGAAATTCGGTTTCAGCTTACCCAAATCCCATAAGGGGAGAGCTCAGATCGATAATCATCTAGGGATGAGCTCAATTGAATAATCGTCTTGGAATTGGAGATTCGCGTCTCCGAGGCACGCCAATATCTAGATTCAAAAAAGTATTCACCAATGTGATGTACATGTCGAAAAATGTGGATATTGTGAGTGCCATTGTTGATATGTTGTCTTGGGTTTTGGAAACAGTTAGCATTCAAAGGTGCAGGAAAGTCAAGACTATTTAACTTTCCTACACACGCAAGCACACAGTTGACCGCTATATTATGCCATATCTGAGGTCGTTTTTAACTGTCGATGTGGTTGTACGCCCAGCCATCATTCAAGCAGGTAACGAACCTACGTCTTGCTCGTGGTGGTGAGTTTCTTAACCTGCTTCCACACTGTCTAACTTCTGTGGGGTTTCTTTCGACGGCTCGAAGCCACATTAACTAATACACAATGTGACACGCTCCGTCGGCATGCTAAATAGATGGTTCAGCTGTTGTGGGCTGTAAATTTATTATCCCGGTTGTGGGCCACAAAATGATTTGTTTCTCAATCACATCAGTTGACCATGACTTTTTTCGCGCAGTCTGACTGCCTTGATTTGGTGGTCAGACGTTTTAGCTGTGGCAACCTGCAAGGCTCTGTTAATTAGGGTTAGGTCCTTTCCGAACGCAGCCGCACCAGACAGACCAAAGGAGAACAGTGAAACCAAACCGGTTGCAACGCTAGAGCCGTATTTCACGTTACTGACTACTTTGGAATACTTAATAATATGTCGGCATTTCTTGGATACATGGCGGAATTGCTTTTCTAATAATTTCAGCATTTTTGTGTTCCCTCTAACGGAACTGTGTGTCAGGAAGAGCATTTTAAAACGTGAATCGTTCAACCGTTATCCGAAGCCAACAGTTTATTATCATGTATAAGAAAACAATACAATTCACGCTTGGTTTGACTTTGAGCGATTATGATATACACAGCTGTGTTGTGACTCACCAATTGATTTTTTACATCCTCTTATCAAATTTCATTATCTCCTGTTGTTTAACAGACTGTATTGGTTGTTTTATGTGATCGCCTCACACCCTTAACCCATAATCTTTAGCGGTACGACTTGTTGGAGTCCTTCATCAGCAAGTGACTCGAACATTTGTTGTTGGCTTCCAAGGAGGTTCGTTGTAAAATTAAAAGAGCTTTTCTCTGTTTGTTGAATTCGAAGGTGTTGGTTGGGCTGCTTGAGGTGAACCACCTAAGGAAAAAGTAGTGTTAGGTTAATTAAAGCCATGGTCGTCTTTATTCTTACACACTGCAGCCAACGATTCCTGCGATGTCACGAATGAAGGAGGTATGGATCTACACTACGTACGTTCAATATCCTTACAGGTACCTCGTTAGCCATATTGTGAATTGTCAATCAGATAGTTTAAGTACTGAATCATTTCAGACAGCTTGTGTGAAATAAAGTAGTGCGAGAACCAACCCAATCCTATGTCATATAAAGTGCATTCCATACTTATCGGCCTTATATAAATGGTTGAAAGTGGTCTACAAGTTGTCGGCGGAAGACATAAAAGCACTGTGGTCCACACTTACTTTCAGTCAGCTTACTGCATAGTAGTCGTTCCACTCTAAGTATCTCTTCTATGATATCACTGATCACCCAGAGAAAAAACAGTGGAGAGGTGGGATAACTGCCGTTGTGCTAGTTTTGAAGATGCTTAACCGCCAGGTTTCATTATGGTTCTCGGTGTTATTTCCAAACTAGAATGTTTACCTTTTTGTAGCAATGGCTTGATGGTTATTCTGTCGGCCCGTTTAAGATTATTTAGTCTAACCCGTCTATTCCTTTCTCATCATTTAACTTACAGATTGTTCGGCTTCCTTGTTGGTCAATTCCTACTACTCTCGCCAACTTGCCGGTCGGTGGACGCAGCATTGAGCGGCTCAGTTTTCTCGGTCCATTCTTTGCTGCTTCGGTGTTTGCGGATGATGACGTAAGTTCTCCCGCTAGGTCTATTGGCAGTGTTCCGAAGTTCCGTCGTAAACAATTGCCTACCCGGTTGTAACAGGTACATTGGCTGTTATTTTATAGTTGCTAACTATTGGATTCGTTCTGCTTCAATCCCGCACTCAGTCTAACAGCTTGATTCACAACCTGAAAAGAAGAAAACGTGGAAATCAAAAGGTTTATCGGGAACGAAACAAAAACTAGACTACAGGGACTCTTGATATATGTGGCAGACAATGACCATAAAAGACTGTCACGATAGAGGGCGACTCAATTGTAACGACCGAATATGACGGTCGTGGCTTGTGAAGAAGCCAAGTTATGGGCGTCAGCAGGGTAGCAGAGAAACGCCTCAGGGAGAGTAGAAAAACGCGCGTGCGCCCAATCATACCGCTGCAATCTGATTGAATAATTGAAATAATATAGAACCATTCATTCAACATTGCATCTGCTTCTGGATGTGTGATCCGTACAATTTCAACCTTACTTCAAATAGCCGACATTCCATTCCGTTTGTAAGTTTGTGCAACCACTAAGCTGATGATATCTTGAATCGAGTGGTGTTGCACGATTAGCTTTGGTTGCTTCGTGACATCATAGCGAAGGTGTTCATCTATGGTCGTTGAAATGTTAGTCTTGCGGTTCCCTGTGTGGATTGGTTGTAGTTGTGGCCACTTGTACGTTGTTCGGTGATTATCTTGCTGTGACCTCGTTGCTTGTTTCATTTTGATATACTCTCTCAAATCACAGTAACGATCGGATTCCTTCTACGATCTTAGGATCAGGCTTGCATTCCGCATCTGTCCGGAAGTCTATCTTCTGGTGGGCGGAAACATTGGTGCTCGTAGCTCTGGTTGGGGATTTGGATATTCGGATGTTTGCCGAGCATGGCATTTAGCTATCAAACGTTTCATCACCAAACGAGGTGGAATCATCAATGCGTAATTTTTCCCGCGTATATGTGTGAGTGCTATTTTCACATCTCATCCAATTAACCTCTCCTCTGGATGGCCATCAGTTATCTCTTAGGATTTTTACTGACGCCAAAGTGGATTATTGTGCGTAAACCGGGGATTGCACTGCATCTCAGGATGTGGTCGCGTTCGGTCTGTTTAGTCGTACTAAACTGTAGATTGTGTACTCTCAGATTTAGTACATTGATCGATGTGTCAATACAGACCGGAAATACTGTGTAGCAGTGAGATCACCATGCATCCCAACGGACAATAGTTCATATACTGGTAGAAGATCTTTGCACTTGTAGGCGACACAGTCTCTTAACTTGCTCGTCCTGCTACGAAAGAGAAATGGCTGGGCATTTGAATTGCGATATCCCGATTATTACAGTGTCCAAACGCAACGCACTGTCAACTGTAAAAGAGTGCTACGACCACACTTCTCAGTCTTTATGTCTTGATCACCGGATTCCAACACAACACTGTGTCACGTTGTTTGCGGCTCAGCCTAGGATACAAATCACTGATACAGTGTGATATCACTTTATCCAAGACTGCCGTGCATTTTGAAGTGGTTACTAAAACTCAAATGGTTCTGTTGTTCATACCGATTTGGTTTTGGTCTTTGCTCACAAGTATTGGGTAAGTGACTAACAGTTGAGCAAAGAACTGTCAAGAATGTCTGTCATATAGCTCTGGTTAACGGATTGTCCAGACTACGTCAACTTGGAGGGCTTAGCGAACACGGATTCAATTGCAGGGATTTTGACGGCTTTTTCTTCTGAGTTGTTGTGCAACCCCAGTACCGCCGGGAATCGATGTCTGTTTAGCACGGTGATGGCCAGAGGTTAATGTCAAGGCTGTTGATACCTTTGCGAACAGTTCAAGAACTGAGTATTCCTCGCATTTGATACTTTCTAACAATTATTCCTATTTTCAAAGTAATTGTAAGTCCTTGGAATAACCCTGAAAGCATCGGTCTAGTTTCTTTCACGTTCGAATTACTCGCTAACTGAATCTTATGTTAGCCCATTGAGCCAAGTGAAAAGTTCGGTTGTGAAGAACCAGCAAACTTCCCACCCGGCCGACAATGCTATGATATCGTACCATCATCCGCCGACGGATCTTACGGTACTTAGATTTTAGTAAGTGACCAAAGACCATGGTATTTTTTTCAGACCTGAAAGCTGTTTTCACTTGATTACTCGTAATGTTCTCTGGAGCTGTCTTCCATATGTGCGGGTCCCAGAGAACTGTATAAATGTGTACAGTTATTATGTGTTTACTTTGAAGGTAGGATGACAATTTGTAGACAACCGTCCCGAATACTCCTCTGCGAGTTCGATCCTATTCTTCTCGTTCATTTTCGTAATAGACAACACTCTATAAAATATGCTTCAGGTTGCGATGATGTTGGTGTGGAATCTTCCCTTGATAATATTCAGTATACGAAGAACATTACTTTTTTTATTCCCGCTAAAAACTTGCAGACCACATTGAATGAGTTGAACGGCTAAGCTGATCTCTATGGAGTTCACTACGTACGTTCACTGTTCAGTGTTGCTTCACTATGAGTATTCTGAAGCGTACCCTTTCTATTGGGAATAGTTCATCTGAGCCTGGTCCACGTTATCTGTTGTGTCTACTGGTGCGGTAAAACGACGCTGGGGAAACGAGTATTGTATTGACAGTCACAAGCGCGAAATTGAGCAAACATTTCTAAGAACCAACGCTCAAGCAGTGGTCGTCCGGCCGAGATAAACGATTGGTAATTGCATAACAAAGCAACCAAGCATAGGTATGATTTAGCAAGTGTTAACAGATGCCAATCGATCAGGTTGGTCGGATGGAGCTAAGCCGGTGGTAATGAATGTGAAACAGTTCGCCCGCCATGTTACTTCCCTCCGTTAAAAGTGGTTTATTACACGTATGACTTTTGTCTGGGTCTAATGGACAACCGTTGGACTGGTGGTCGTGTTTGTTTCGAGTGTCTGTACTCAACATGTTCTGTGATTTCTTGTGCAACATCGCTTACCGGAGTTTCCAGCTCCGATGTTGGCAATTCAAAGATAGCTGCTTTGTTTTCTCTCGTACATCAGTGTTGGATGTGGTTCACATGGCGAAAATTCCAGATTGAGTTTGAACTTGGTACATGACAGCACCGATGCGTCTCATAACTCTACTCGGAATCCAAGATCTCTGGTGGGGGCTTGCGTTCATAACGTATATTAAGTCCCCTGGTCTGAAGATGCGTTTATTTTGTGAACGGTGTTGTTGTTTTTTATCACCGTCCCGACTACACATGTTGGCGTTTGGTTTTGTTGGCAACGTCAAATCTAAAGTAGTTCTAATTCGTCTTATGCTTTAAGAGCTGGTCTATGGGTGCGCCGGAAAGTATTCAGCATGTCCGGGACAGTTCCCTCCCCTTGCAGCTTCTAAAGAGCTCTTTTGAACGTGTCCACAAACCGCTTCGACTGTGGATGGTACACAGGTGTGTGTATCAGTTGTGTTCCCATTGTTCTGCATAAGTTGACAAATGTCGTGGAAGTGAATTGTGGTCCGTTATCAGATACAATACATTCGGGGACCCCAAACTGAGAAAACGACTGACCCAGTACAGTGACGGTGGGAGAGGTGGAAGCAAGTGACATAGGGATAACTTCGGGGCATTTTGAATACGCGTCGACAACAACAAAATAGTATTTACCATCGAGAGGCCCAGCAAAATCAATGTGGGTGCCTGTCCAGGACTCTCTGTTTCCGGCCAGAGGATCGCGTTCACTCTGTGGGGGGCGCTTTTGCTGCCAATGCGCAGCTTCCACAATTCCGTATCGTAGATTCTATGTCCTGGTCAATCGCGGGCCAGAACATGTAGCTTCGTGAAATCGCCTTCATGCATGTCATGACTGGATGCCCAACGTGTAACTAACGTAGTACCGCCTATCGCAGAGATACCGGTGTCGCCACACGATCTCTGAGTATAATACAACCATCAACAATTGTCAGTGCGTCCTGTCTGCGGTAGAAAGGCATAATATCTGCTCTCACAGGATAGTTGGACCAACCGACTCATAGATATGTCAAGACACGCTGCAAAGCACGATCGAATTTCATTGCTTCTTTTATTTGCATAAGTGTAACCGGCAATGGCGAACGGAGTCCGATAACACATATCGGACGTCGACGTCCACATTAATTAATACAGTGACAGTATCTTTTGGTATTCTGGTACTCATCTTCTGAGAGATCAACCGAGATAATGCATCTGCATGCCCAAAGTCACCAGTTCTCGCATTGTAACGTTGTCACATCAGGCGCTGCATCAGTTTTTCAGATAAATGGTGACTCAACTCATTTTGTATTTTTGTTAGGGCTAATATAAATGTCCTGTCTTCAAACAAACGTGACTCTTCTAACGATTTTGCGCTCGGTTGCATGTCTGTCAAAATTGAACTGTCACAACAAATCCCTTCATTCGAACAAAAACGCACTACCCGTCGTTTTCTAATCTACAAATGGAATAGGTGATGTAACACTTCACAATATTTTGCCATCGGCCCATTCGTCACGTGATTCGTCGTCGTCGATCAATCGCTTGTTGATAAATCTGCCACGTTTGTGCAACGGCGATTATTGATTGATACGTCATAAGGTCATGTCTGATTGTTCCTCGGTTGAATACTTGGTAGACAAACCGCCAAACTTCTTTTGGCATGCATTCTATGGCATTATTTCTCCGTCTTCCTGTAGTTCGGTTTTTAGTGTATCTGACACATTATTTTTGCTGTGCCCACAAGACCACAACCCAGCTTTTCAAGTTGAACAATACTCGTATTTGATCGTAGCCCTCGTATTCAGATAGACTTTCCAACCAGCCTCTTTCAAAAATAAGCGCCAGTTTCACGCTTGTTAGAGTGGATGGAACATTCGATAGACCTGCAGCCAAGCGTGGGATGCAGACCAATATGTCTGAGGATACCATTCAAGTTGATTCCGGAAGCAGAGTGACAGCTAAGGGAGATGCTAGAGGAAGGAATAATTCAACGGACAAGGAGTCCACTTTCGTCGCCAGTCCTATTGACTAGGATATCAGATGGAGCCTACCGAGTTTGTGCCAATTTCAGAGAGCAGAACCGCGTAGAGATCGAAGACGCTTTCCCAATGCCCCAAATGAAAGAATTTTCTACACATCTGCACGAAGCCCAAATAATGTCCATCATAGACCTACATTCTGGTTACTAACAATTACCAATGGCACGGAAAGATAGATCGAAAACTACTTTTTGTGTGGATGGACTGCGATACAAATTCCTCAGGATACCGTTCGACCTTTACAGTGTTCATTTTAACTTCAACGGCCAGAGAAACGAGACCATTGTGGTGTTTTCGAAAGGCTCACTGCTCGTAGGTACATTTGTGTTCAACCCAGAACCAAATCAGCTAGAATCCATCGTTCCCGGCTATCTGTTTTATGGCCAGTGCATGCACCAAATATTTGGCATCTTCCAGGACATCACGACTGTGTAGTATTCGGTTCCGTAATGTGCATGTACACACCCGAACACAGTTTACTATGAAGAGGAGGGATTGAAAATAGTTTACCTTTCCTTGATGCATCGCGAAACGAACGGATTCATCCAGGAGTCTATTCTCAGGAGAAAAGCAAGGGAGACGGTAAATGGCTTTTGCGTGTTGTTTTACTGGGGCGGAAACAAAAGTGGGATCGTCGGCTAATGAACAGGACATATACGGTACACCAAACAGTACGTTTACTCTGAAGGATTTTGTTTACATATGGGTGTGCCTTTGTAGATTGCTCGATTAGAAACTTTCACAACGACGGAAAGTACGCCACTTCAAATTCTGCCAGACAGAATATATGCCTACAGCGTACTGTTGAAACGAACACTCATCTAGCCAACGTAGTGCAATGCGTGCATCATCTGATGGGATATTTTTGAGACGCAAATTGTCATAATCTAGTGTTGTACGACGAATGTTAAAAAACGTTCCTGTGGGCTCTTCCCCATCTATTGGATTGGTTGTTTCTAAGGCATGCGCAAACGACCCTATTTGGGGTCGTTTGTCGTGCCCCAGTAGTTGAAAGGCTCGCATTTTCAATGGCAATGCATGAGTATTGTATGCATTAACAAGCCGATTAGTCATACGACACTGCGCTTAGACCTGTAGATGGATGAGTCGGGCGTCTCGAACTGTGTATCAGGTACAGCAACGTCCGCGTGCGACCTGTAGGTGATAATAGATTTCAATCAACTCTTGTTCAAAGCCCTCTTAAATAAGGCCACTTGTGTAGGTGGCATCCTATGGTTAGCTGGAGTGAGTGGCATGTTAGCTTTTGAAACCATGAAAACCAAGTGGGTTACAGCACACTGTTACCTGCAGTCACTTACGTGGTCGGCTGAACTACTCCGTGACAGTATAAAATTGTGTGGAATGTTTCCCTTTCAAACGTTTCTGACTCTGGTTGGATTGTAAAGCCAATCAACTCTACAATGTGGGTATACGTGTTTAGTTCGCACATGTTCTCCGCTGTACAGAAAGATAAGCGCGACTGTTTTCCATGCACCATCTTGCACTCCACGCGTAAGAAGAAGGGACATGGAAGCGATTAACATCGCAAACGATAACAAAATAAGCTACAATTTTGTGAGCAACATATTTTAATGTAACTGGTTATTCCTCACGTCATAAGAGGGAGAGAGATTTCGTGGTACGCGTTGTGTCTCGGTCTTTCACTCACGAATTATTGTGGACGTTTCATGCTGTCTTTTGGGTTCAATACTCTAACTTTTGAGGACCCTTGAAAATTTTCTCGTATATCTTTGCCGCACTTGGCACTATTGTGTTCAGCGTTCTACTTGGAGACAGATAACTGGACAATCCTGAAAGCTTGTTCCTCAATCATTCTAGTTTGGCACCTTTTTCACCAAGTCTCTCGCTTGTTGCTTCTTCATTCACTGCGTTATCACTTTATCATTTAGCAGCTGATCTGACATCAGCTTACTCGAAAACTGACTCTAACCAACCTCTGCATGATAGCAGCCTCAGGGTGTTTTGCCCATATGTGTTTATGGTGTCTGTTTTCAAACCCGTGTTATGTGACTTATCGAAGTAGACCAACTTAACGACGGAGTTCTGATCAGATCACTTTTCCCCTCACTTCGTGACGTCTCGATGTCAGTTTATCGCGACTCAATGAGCGATATTCAACAACGGCCACATAATCGACCGGCACCGAGAGGTATACATTGACGACTTGCTTCTCCTCTCTGGGTGAATGTATATTCGTTCAGCGCATACATGAAAGAGCAAGAGCCTTGATCTTTTGTTTCCAGATCCTAATCATCCGACGGTTGCTTATTGTTTCCATCTATTCTTCTGTCTCTCTGTCAGTGTATTTTCTTGACAGCGGATAGCGCCTTCATGATACAAAAGCAGGTACTTCAAATATCGTGTTCCGATCTGACGAGCTTCCGCCCGGTGAGCAAACTTCTTCTTGTATCTACCATTGTCATCGACTAGTCAATGACACAGCGGTCAACACGCTTACCTCTTGAAAGCGTGTCCGGAGTTCTAGTCCGAGCCGTAGCAAAGACATGCACTACTGACGTGCTCTATTGAGAGCGAAACTCGAGAGGGACCGACTGGAAAGTCTATGGGAATGTGACAGCTGCGATCAGTTGTGGATGATTTTCAATCTATATGGAAAACAAAGTCGCCTACCGCTCGTCAGCAACGGTTGTTGATTGTTTGTTCAGTTAGTTTATTATTTCGGTACTTCATGACATCTAAAAGGCCACATTCTACGACTGAGGACAGATTGCAACTAAGATTGTGGCGATGAACATTTATATTGGGGCGGCTGTTACATGATCGACCAAGATAATCGGCATATTTGCACGGCAAACTTGGAAACTCATTCACGTGATTGCCGTTGTACATGAAAATAAAAAGGAGGATTATGTAATGCCCTGTGGTGCACTTGTATTGTTTAAAACAAACCGAGAACGTTTCCCAGCAGGTAGGAAGAGTCTCACTGTGATTTTTCTTCAAAAAATGACTGTTGATCCTTGAAACCAGTCACGTTTAAAAGGGAATTTCAGCCTGTAGTACGGGCAACAACAGTTCAAAAGTTAGTGTTTACGATTGAGTGATGATGAGATATCGGTATGAGGTATCGGTAGTTGTTTCCTTAAAACGACACATTATCATCCTAGTCGCGGTTTCGAAATTATATTTAGTCCGGCTCAATTTGCGCACGACATTTTTCGACGCAGTACGGGTTTCCAGAGAACAAATCATCTCAATCCAAGCAATATTTTCGAACAAGCTGTCCGCATCGATTTCGACTACGCAGCAAGTTGCTTTCACCACGAGCAAAATGATCATATTGGGCATGTTGACAGGTAGTGGAACGACACGCTTAAGTAGTAAGGCTACAAAACTGAGAAGTGCTTTGCGTCATGTGGGGTTTTTGGAGACCACGGTCATAAAATATTAAATGAGAGGCCACGAATCCCTCGGTAAGCCTAAAAACGTGGCAGAACGCGCCTCAGATCCTATGGAGAAGTTAGTTTTTGCTCGATCTCTTGGTAATTTGTAAATCTGTGTCGTTCCTGAATGCCGTTGGTTATTATTCGGCGGTTGGTGAAAAAGCCGTCGCGACAACACAGTCCATTGGGGAAATATCATTCTCTTGGTTTGTCCATATATATATTCACCGATACGTGTTGGTTACAAGTCCAACGTTACCCTTCAAGCGCTGAAACTCCTACAGAGACGTGTGTCAGTAACCGGGTGTTTTCGATCGTGGACCACAATGACCAAAACACTGGAACGAGGGCGTTGAGCGGCTTGACCAGAAATGCACGTACATCTTCGTGCCAGTTAGCACGGCTGTGGCTACAATGGTATGTTGTGCCAGTTCGCTCACCCGACTCGATTAGGAGGGCTATTTATTCGATGGGTCCTTTGGTTTGGGTTCCGGTTTTTGTATCCGGGACTACACTTCTGGGACATCCCGTATTGTTTCACGATCAGTAAGGAAATGTAATTGACGAAATTTGTTATTTTCACTGTTTCGACTGAGGTATACGATTTTGAAAAACAGTGGAACGATTCGGCTTGTTGGGCTAAAAAGTCCGGTTTGTGTATTTTGTCTTTCTAAGTCCGTATTTTGATAGCTTCGCGATATCATCCTGCTGGCCTTTGAGAAAAAATGACCTTCGGTAATAAGAGTTGATAAGAAACACTTCTTCACGGTAGTTTCACTTCATTGAAACAGAAATTAAATTCATTCAAACTTTTTCCTACAACAGTCAGGTTTACATCAGCTAGACTTTCTCTATACCCTGTAAACGTCCGAATGTTTGTTTGTAAGTAGATTTTTGGAACAATCGGAATTAAGGAAGACACCTTGTGACTCGAAAATATTTACAAGCTAAAACTGGTATTCACACGTCATGATATAAAGCGCGCTTTGCTATTCGACGGAGTGACTAAATGATTGAATAAGTGATTGACTGCTCAGCATAAGTTTGTGCATACCAAATCGCACCGCAAGGGGCTGCGTTGATATTATTCAGCAAGATGGAAATTAATTGTCTTAAGGGTTTTTTGGCTCCACATCGGGCATAGCCATCACATTTAAACACTCAACCACGTTCGCTTGTCAACAATACCCTTGTCTCCGGAGGAGAGACTTACTAACTGTTAGCTCCACTCATGACTGCCTCTCATTCACTTTAAAATCTTCGGTTTCATTCAGTGTGGGACAATATTATGGATTACTGATAAATGGTCGATGATCCTGTTTTAGTAAGTTGTGTGCCACCCACGTTTGATCACAGCTTTTACATTCAGTTGAACTTTTCACCCGACCCTTTTTGTAAAGCATCATCAGGCTGGAAATTCATTCCTGTTGGGGCTCGTCAGCAGTGCACACTTGTCACAATTGCCATCTAAACTCTCGTCCAAGTTCTCCCAACGCCCCCTTGTTCACCGTTGTGCCACTGAGTTCACATTAGTTGAGACCGATTTTTTTGTTTGTACGTTCAACTACAGTTGCCTCATAGGAACGTGGACCGAAGTTCAAATCACGATCATGGCAAAAACATATAGAACTGATGAACTTCAAACATTTCCTCTCGTTTAGTCATTGTGCACGTCATTACTATATTTGACACCCGCCTCCTTCGAATCAGGCCTGGTCTCAAGTAGACCACATGGCCGTTAGTTGTGGATAGCAGAGTTCCATTCAAGGCTGTCGTTCTCATTGGAGCATGTACTTGGATTCAGATCGTGCGTTGGTACGTTCTCGTTTCGTTCTTACTTTTGTTGAGCAGCGACCTCACCGGTGGGAAACTGGCTTTACCATCGGTAAATCACAACTACCAAACCAACTCAGAAAGCTGCCTTAGCAGTTCTCACTCCGAAGCTCTTAATAGCTGCTCGGCAAATCTCGCAAGCCGTTCGGGAAGCAGGCATCGTAGCACGCAACTCGGAGGTACATGGTTTGAACAGGCATTGGATCTCGGAGGAATCTCTGGGGTTGTTAGAAGCCAGACGGGACATTCCTCTTGATAGTTTATATAACAAGTCTAGAAGAGGTATTCTTAAGAAACTGAAACGTAGTCTAAAGGCTGACCATGAGTCTTGGTTAGTGGAAGAAGTTAAGGACATGGAAACCGCATTTTCTCCAGGGAACATCGGCAAACTCTAAGCTGATCCATACCACTGGTCCCAGGCGACCGTCTGTCAGTGACGATATCAGCAAGGCAGATGACACACTCAACCCTAATAAGTCCAGATGGTTAAAGCGGTAGGCGGGACACTCTGGGGGGTCATTTTAGCTGTGTTACTGCCACATATTTATAACGTAGCACACTTGTCGGTAGATTCGGAACCACTCACTGAAACTGAGGTTCGCAGTTGCACCTTGACTCTCAAACGTAATAGAGCTGCTGGTCCAGATGATCTCGTGCCGACACTTTTTAAAGAAGGTGGGGAGGCGTCAGTAGAGGCGTTGACTCATTTGTTTCAACTTGTGTGGACGACGGAGGCCATCTACCTGTCCGTGCTGGGCTCACACGAAACCATAGGGGAATCAGTTTAACCCCAGTCATTTCTCGGGTTCTGACATCGATCATACTTGATTGACTCACTGCAGTTCGGGGGGTAAGCATTAAGGAAGAGCAGACCAGACACGGTTTCGCCCGGGGCGGGGATGTAGAGATCACATTTTCACTCTTCGTAAAATGCTGGAGCAGCGTCATGTGTACCGCCGGCCAACAATTGTTGTTTCTCGACTTTAAATGTGCGTTCGATTCAGTGGATCGATCTACACAGTTTTGGAGTCGCTCAAACGCAGAGGTGTGCCGACTAAGTCCGTGAACATACTGTCGGCACTCTATTCCCATACCTCAGCTCAGGTTAGGGTTTACGGTGAACTGTGACAGTTTCAACACCATGAGCGGCGTACGTCAAGGCTGTCCGCTGTCACCATTTCTGATTAATTTCGTCATAGACGAAATAATGGAGGATTGTCTCCGGCACCCACAAGATGCCGGCGTGGACCTCCTACCTGGTGAAAGACTGACTGATGTTGATTATGCTGACAACAAGGTGTTGCTGTTTGACAACTTTCAATCAGCACAAGCGATGCTAGACGCTATTTCGCGTTCTGCTAAATACTTCGGAATGCGTTTTGCAGCCTCAAAATGCAAAGTGCTTCTGCAGGATTGCTGTGACTACGTAGATTTGATGTTAGATAATGTAGTCATTGGTGTTGTTGCACGTTTTGTGCACTTGGGAAGCTGCATCAACGGTGGCGGCGGCGGTGGAGGGATCGGCGTAGAAATCTGAGTAATCTGAGGCACTTTTGGCGACAGAGAGATATCTCTCTGATTCTTAAGGATCGCGTATATCAGACGCCAGTGAGGGTTGTATTACTTTACGGCAGTGAGACATGGCCGTTCAGAGTAGAAGACGTGAACCGTCTTCATGTATTTGACCACCGATGTCTGCGTTCTTTTACTTGTATCAGGTGGCATCCGCGGATATGCAACGAAAAGAGAAGGTTAGGAAGCGGGTGTTTGGCACTGATTGTCTCGAACTAGTTGTTTTGTCCAGTGCTTACATTTGGGCAGACTTAGATGGTTAGGTCACGTGTTAAGGATGCCAGCTAATGGTCTGTCACACGGTGCACTCTTTGCTGACGCTGCGGCCGACTGACGTAAGGTGCGAGGTGGACAGATGATGACCTGGCGTAGATCAATGAAATCGATCACGAAGGTGCTAACCACTGTAGATCGGGTTTGTCTGCCGGGTTGGAGCCGTCGTGACTCGCAGAGTCGGTGGTTTGAGACGTTAGGTGAGATGGCGGCTAACGGAGCTCGGTGGCGTGAGTATTGTTTTTGTTTAGCCGAGTTGTCTGAATTAAGTGCACTTGCTGACGCGGGATAGTGAAAGCTGTAATGAGGCTGTCTTGCTGATGACGCCTTACTTTCATTTGGAATTCGGTTGTGTTGTTTGCACTGTGCAGGCACCTTGATGTTGTATGTTTGAATATAGGTGTGGCTGTTTTTCTAGTAATTAGGCCCCTTCCCGTCGTCCTTTTTTCTTCTCTCTACCTATGTAGAGTTTGCTTTTTCCAGTTCAGTGTGAACCGCTGATGTATTGTTATCTATGACGATGGTAAGTTTTTTCACCCACGAGAGACTATTTGAAGTTGTAACCGAAGAGCCCCTCTCTGGTGAGTTACTCCCCTTTTGACTGATTCGTTTTTACTGATTGCCACCATTCCAGTCAAAACCAGTTTTCCTTATGCACGATTTGACACGAAAACTCGGTCTTTTCTAGTGATATTTGGTTTGTGTTTACTAAGGTTCGCGTTTTTGCATAATGCGTATGTTTTCCCTGTTCTGCTCATCTCTAAACGGTCTCTATCTCCGGCTTTCTGTCAGTCACACATCCCCACACTTTGTTCACGTTCTCTCCGTGTTCAGCCTACTGTAGTCGAAACAGCGTTCCCCAATTCGCGGATGACCGACTCCGAGGTGCAACATACCACACAATCGCTCCAGTTGTCTTACGATTTGGTTTGGAATCAACAATTTGCTCTCATCAAAAGTCTTCTAACCAAAGTACGTACGTATCCTTATTCAATTGCCTGAATGTTTATTCATTTTTCGATGATCGGTCAGGCAGTTTGCTTGTCGCTCGTTACTCTTCTGTTCTGTTCAATTGTTCGGCCGACCCATTTAAAGTGGATCCTACGCAGACCCTGTAGAATTTTGCCATCTGATTATGCGGATCTCATCCGGCAACCTGAAACTATATCTAAACACAGAGAGCTGGAAAATCCTTATGAGATTTAGCTTTTGAAACATGTCAACTTTCTCTCCCTTCACCAAACCCGATGTAACTTCTCAAGCGACGGGTCCGGTCATCAAACCCCACTGAAAATCGCTTCACGCTTGTTGAGTTCGGGCTGGACGAATTGCAAGATCGATTCTCAAATCTACATTTGTTTTCGCTTGGTTTTTTAATTGCTGGAGAGTGATAGATATCACATGCTTGACGGAATTGATTTTATGATCGCCCGAGAAATCCATCACGAATTTCATTTTCTACAGAGTCGCGTTTACGTGGCGCTAGAGAGAACGACCCACTCTGTCCAGCAGACTCCTAAAGAGGTTGGAAAAAATTGTCAAGCACACTTCAGCATATCAAGCAGACGTCTCAGTCAGATCATCTAGATCCATCATAACGGTACTTTTTTTTTGCAGCCATCACTTTTTCGGCCAATTTTTTCGTGCTTGACCTGCTTCAAGTTCAGCGCCCCAACTTTTAATCATTCCGAACTCCGAAACCTGTACACAAGAACCCAAGTGTGATCACTGGTGATGAGTCGAGGGAGCTTGCTTTCCCCGAAGCCCAGAGGTAATTTTCGAGCGAATTCGATTCAACGCCCTCCCTCCTTGTCGGACGGGTCACGGGGGACCGACACTCAAGCACGTTTCTTGCTGAGATCGAAGTCTATGTTGGGTTCTCAGGCTGCGTGGTATTCAATCCTGTAGTTGCTAGAGATGGTGGAGTTAATTCTCAGGTCGTCCATCGCTTCTCCGAAGGTGGCAACGGTTTGTTCATCACTGAAAGTCCTGGGCTGTTTGCGATGTCGAAATTCCCAGTCCTAAATTCCTAAACTCATCGGGGCACATTCTCCTGCGTACGATGTTGACATTCCCTATATTTTGCAACCTAATGAAATGGTTAACTGCACCCAAATCACTGTCACAGTTGTATGCAGTAACTGGGTACTGGCTGATGACCCCGTCGTTCGCATGTTGGCCCAAGCAGCTAGCGTTCCAGTGTTTCTTTTCTTTGTCCACCTGGAAGAAAACAGTTGGAAAGTTCCCACAGGAGCCAATCGGTCTTCAAACACAACACCAAGAATAAAATAAGCCGCATGAATTTCCTAGCTCCATACAGGAAACGGCCAAAATATTTGCTGAAAATGAGTTTGTCGTGTTGTTTGTCTGTCCAAATTCGTTGACAACTGTTTGTTTACAACAAACGGCAACAATAACGACTGTTTTCCGTAACAAATTCGGACAGAAGTCAGAAACCTTTTTTACGTAATCTATCTTTCGAGCGTATTTCAGTGTATCTCCTTAACCTACATACTCCAATTTTTGTGACAAGATGTATCGAAGTATGCTCGAGAAATATATTGTGCAGGAAATTATTTCTGATTTCTGTGTTCAAACCATATCTACTATAAGGATAGCGGAACAACTAACGCATATCTGACACTCCGTGTGTAGGGCTTCTTGCAAAGGATTGTTCATTCATCTGACGAGCATGTGAAAACGACATTCAGCAAACACTATATAATCGATGACTAGGATCGCCGGGGGTGTTTCGTGATAAACTTGGTCATAAACTGTCTAGTGGTGAGAATACCTGAAAACGATCAAAAGACCGGATACTGCTGCATTTAGATAGACTTTTCAGAGAACGGTTTATAAGCGAGGGTGGAACATAATGAGTAGAACTTCTAACTGAATTCATGGTCGCATGGGGTATACTTTCAAGTGAACAGGCAAGTATAAAGTGAGATTTTTAGAATTCATCGGTCTGAATGGTTCAACTGAGCATATAAAAAAGACTAATGACAAGATATTCAGCCGTAGAGAATCGTGGTATGGGCCGAATGGTCATGACTACCAAAGGAACAGCAACTAAGTACATTAATTATAGTATGTTTCCAGGCAGAGAAAACATTGATATCGTTGGATTTTGAGGCACTCAATTTTGAGTTTCTAGAGCAAGACTGACACTTTATGTGAGTTATTTTTACTGAATGTATTTGTTCATTCGCTATCCGAATTTGCGCAACTCATGTCAGCATCATGCGCCTACTTAAAAAGTGTCTGCGTTGACACAGACTGTCCTTGAACACAAGGTAACCGGTAGAAAATGTATATCACTCTAAAGGGTCCCGCGTTCCGTAACTAAAGCACAGTGAACGAGAGAGTGGGGTGACATTTGTTGGAGCTAACGGTTTCGATAGCAATAGACCACGTTAGAAGTCCAGATTGATATTCCCGAGATCCGTTCTCTGGGAATCTCGTTGATCACACTGAGTTCAACATGCAGTAGCAAACACCAGCTACCAAAACCAGATACTGGGTCAGCATCTTACGCTCAAGTAGGCCAAGCTCTGTGGCCAAATGTCAGACCCGAACACTGGAACAGAGTACATCTCTTTCCATGCGAAGGTTGACAGACGACTTTTTAACTTTTGAAAATAATCTGCTGGTATTTCTACTCACACCTTCGTCATTCACGTGCATCGTGAAGATATGGCTTATCTTGTAACTGTTCCAGCACCCGGTCACCTGTCATTATGGCTATCTTGAACCCCTCTACAAGTTGGCTGAATGCACGAACTTCTTTCTAGACGCGATCCTTTATGCTCTAGTCTTTCATAGAACCGGAAAGTTAAACCCGTGTGTAGTTTACAGCTTTTTTTCTGTTAAGAAGCTGACTCATACGAGAACATTTCTGACGGTCGGTTGGTTTCATCGACCAACTGAGCTGCATTCCCTTTTCTTACGTGTATCGTATGATTTTAACTGGTAATCATGTTGACCACTTAAGACGTTCACTAAGTTGACATCCGACTTATCGGGAAAAGTGCATTGCTACTTCCTTTTTTAAGTTTTCTGACCAGTTCCGACCAGCTATTTTCTTTTCTATCACACTCGTTCCTTTTTTCCCCACAGGCTACTCGTGTTCAGACCCTGGACTACTTGACCAATGCATTACGGTACAATATTGGTCACTCTAAGTTGCAATGTGATCAGCGAGTTTTGTCCGGTGAGGGCTTCATGCTCAATCTGGCCGTGCTGTTCCAACGCTTGTCCGTACCAATTAAAGTTGAATCGGTCAGTGGTACTTCATTTTCATTACGTGTCTCCATCCACTCCGCTATATTCAATTGTAGCCCCACCGATTTATATTATTCACCTGGTTAGCATATCTCCCCTTGTTGGCCCCGCGTACATGTTATTTATGGTGTCCAACCCGCAAATGTATAAAGTGCATCGCTGTCGTTCAAGTTTTCCACATTTCTACGTACGTACGCTACCGGACCATCCTCTCACTCGGAGTCCATAAAGGAGTTTTGTTGTGTCTCGTCTGCCTCGGATCCCCTCTGGTCAAGACAGCAAAAGTCAGAACTTAGTAAGAAGGCCTACGTGTCAAATGAAACCAGTCCGAAATCGGTTACAATCTCTGTACTTTTATAGATAAGTGAATACACAGAGTACGTAGATATGTATTTAAAAGGGCCCAAGTAATGAGAGCTAAATTTCCGTCTCAAGTAGTATGTAGTAGACTGGACGACACAGGGATGGTTACACTGTGTGGGAATAGGACAATTAAACCTCGAGCGAACGTTATCTAACCATAGAAAATAGCCAAAGTATCATAATGTCGGGAGGAGTATCGCGTGAGAACATGGCTGTACATTGGTTGCAGTCCGTAACAAATTTCTTATCTTCTGTTGTTGGGGGCATTTTCATGGCCGTCATACATGCTACCTTTGCTGACTGCCAGTCATTCATCTAATCACTGCTTCGCACTCAACTCTGTGCACGGCTCGCAATAGTGTATCCATCCTAACACGATTCCCTCGAGCTCAGCGTGCTGACCGATAAAGACAAAAGGTTCAACTGTCGACTATTATTTGGGAGGTCGACTAAAGATTCACGGTTTCATCCTAATACGTTTGGTGTGCGAGCATGCGTGTGAAGACCCTGATATGGATTATACAATTATGGCATGAGCACTTCTACAGTGCAAGATTATCGTAGTCTAGACCTCCTGTGGTGTGCGTTCGGATCAGTTGGAGAGAGTGCGTTGATAGTTCACAATCATACCGTCGCTCTTTTTAACCACAGGAACATTTGATCTCAGCGTGGCTTGAACAGAACAACGGAATATTCCACATCATCATCGTGTACAGATGTTCATTTTGTTCCGTAATTCAAACTGTTTACTTTGGCCTGCTTGCTCACTGGGCTATACTTCCACAGAAAATAAGTGGCACCACTTTTACGGAATATCTCCCTTGGCTGCGGAACTGCAGATGACTCCCTGTTTGAGACTGACGCTTTCAAAACATGACAACAGATAAACCAAAGATTCATCATGAAGCTAACTGACAACAAGCAAGGATGAACCGGCACGCTAACCTTCATTAGTAATATTCCATCCTGGTGCTGGTACACGGAAATTAAAGCAATGCACTTTTCGGGTTAATTTTATACAGGTCGTCCTATTCACCCACCCAAACATGTGTGGTGTTGTTCAACCAAGCAAATCCGTTCAATATGTTCATGTGAAAACCAATATGTTCAAGCTTCACTGGTATCAAGCAGAGTTCCTCAGGCGTCTGCATGTCAGGTTTACTCCGTTGCAAATGTCTGACGTTTTTTATCCACGTGTATTCTTTGGCTTAACTTTGCGGAGGTAAACTACTGTGTATTCAATAAACTACCTTTTAAAATGTTTAGTTGACACGAAATAGGCACAATACGTATACATGACGTGTGTTTTAATGACAACCCATCGATTGAATGGTTCCTTTTGAGATTACTCGATTGCACAATTGACCCGCGAGGCATTTTGTTTCGCCGATTGACTAATTTACCATTACTTTATCGAACTGAGCCTTCGTGTAGGACTTCTCTTTGGAAGCATTGGGAGTTTCTATTCGAGAGGGCTCTCGAAGGCCGCATTCACGCACAATTTACCGCAGTTTGTGAGTTGTGGTTTGCTGAAAGTATATCTCTGTTTTCAGTAGTGCATCGTTGAGTTTAACTCAGCCAGGCCACAACCGATCAACTTCAAGTTTTCTTATCTCCCTCCGACCATTTATTATCAGTTTTCACATTTGACTCTAAGGGACGAAGATTCTATCACCATCCATACAGTCAGTATCCACTTTGACATACAACCTGGCTTCTTCACCGGTTTCAACGTCCACCCAACTGTTGACATCATTGAACAAGGCCAAATAGATCTGTGGAACGTGATAGCATATTGACACGTACATCCACTTCGTTCACGAACACACCAACGTGCTGTGTTCACTGTATGCGTTCCATTCACTCAGCTCACGACGCAGTGCTTGTGTTCTCTGATTTCATATGCACAGTGCTGGCCAGATGTGATAGTAAACGACTAAAAACGGGCTGGAAACAGCTACAACTGGTAATCATGTTATAAACGATCCCCATGAACTAACACGATAATAAATAGCTTAATTACAAAGGGAAACTCTCTAGTCTGACATTCCTCTCATTCTCACTATTTTTACAGCTGCCACAATATCATTGTAATATTTTCTGTGCGCATCGCCACTCACTTTATAGTAATGGAGGATCTATGATTTGGCCTCTGCGTGTGAACTTTCTGAGGCCTTATTTCTTCTCATAACTTTACTTTTTGCCTTCCTCGAACATCAGCTTTCCGTAATCCCCGAAAACCGTATCCCTCTAATTGACATCTCAGTGCGTTATCAACATCTTACCCACCTTACCATACACTTAAAGTAATCTGTTCTATTTCAACATGATTAACAACTAGTACAGACACTTCTCATCCTCCTTCATGCAGGTGACTACCTTCACCTCAGTGTCTTATTCCCAATAGCACACTTTGGGACCCACTGTTGTGTAAATCCATTTAAGCCTCTGTACATCTGTTCACCTTGGGCAGTGTCACATGGGACACGTCTGGTTTCAGTCACATGCTATCATGGCCACGATACACAAACTAAGTCGTCAACCCAGCGGTTGCCTATGTCGGGGAAACAAAGTGAGACACTGGCTTTTCAAGGTGTTGAAGCTTTCACGATCTACCTTGAGCTAATGGGTGCAAGGCCATCTTACTACTGATAATATGAAACACAAAATGAAGTCGTCAGGAAGGAACCACGATTGAGATAATTGATTAACATTTACATCGACTAGTTAAAACGAATCTCAATGTTAGGTGGAACACGTCGTATACTTTTCCTTTCACGTCTTCCGTGTTAGTCGAGCGACAGCTGCTGCCTTAGTGCGAACCCCCGATACTGTCTGGTGTATTTGTCTTCTTGCAGTCTGCTACCTCAGTTTACACGGCTTGATTTCGGCCTCTAGGCGATACTGACTCAACAGGCACATCATCGTTATGACTGTGCGTGTCTAACACTGAGCCACCAATCGTATTTCCGGCGGCAATCTATGGTTCACTTACACAACTGTGATGCTGATTGGTTCGGTCTGGTTCGACAATCTTTCTCACTCATGTTGTAGGTGGAATATCTACCTGTTTGTTGAGAATCGTGCTCTTATGGTTGTCTTATAGAGTCGGAATTTGGCTGTTAGGTTAGGTAGGCGTTAGATCTCAGCGTCCAAACACCGGTTCTTCTTAAATAGTGATCCTATTACCTGAAACAGCTTATCAGATGGTGTGATGTACATGGAACAGATACAGCTGCTCACATTTTTTAGGTGACACTGGCGCAGTTATGTTGTCCTTCACCTTAATTCTACTGTCTATCTCTGAGCATGGTTGACCGAGGCGTATGAAGTGTGAAGCTGCATAGAAGTGGGTCGACTACGACATAGAAGATTTAGTTACTTCTAGTTCTGCAGTTGTAACTTACTTATTCGTGATCGTCTTTACTCGGTTGTTATCATTTTTAGTCTCTGGTCATCTTTCACCTCACACACACACAGCACTGATTATTCAATAGAACAGTGTATGGACGTCGTGTTTCTTGGTCAAAATACTGCAACCAACCGTATGGGTTGAGCAGTGCAAACAGGCTTCACGCATGTGACTTGTCGACCTGTTAGCTGACTTATTTCCCGTAATCCGGCCATCAGCCGCCCATCCAGCGGTGCAACGCGGTAAACGCGCTTCACTGTTTCAGCGTGACGGTCTGTAAACTTCTGATGGGCGAGGTGGCATTTTACTGTGCGCCATACGCCCCCCCCCCCACATCCACATCCACATCCACGAACATGGTAGGTGTATATGCGCACTGCTTGCCAGCACAGGAATACTTTGAAAACCTTCCTTATCTGCCATATCGTTTCTTCATGAGTATCTTACCCATGTGGGATTATGTCAGCCTTTACATAAGCAGATCCCGAAGGCCCCTCTGCGCAAGCGTCACTCAGTTCAGTCAACTAACTTAGGTGTTTGATACAGTCAACTACCAACAGCTACGTCGTTCATTGGCTACAAACGCTAACCATACCAGGTGAGTGACTGATCCGTTTGCTCACCCGATGTGCCCACTGACTAAGACACATTAATAGGAGCTACCTTCCGTATTGGTTAGGGACATTAGGCCATGTACCTAGGGCTCGTGGTTTCAATCGGTGGCATTCGGTTTTCTTCATCCGTTTCTGTGCATTCCGATCTTGGGAAATTGATATCAGAACAAACATACTTATGGTTCACAGTTCACCTCATAGGTTTGGTAGTCATAAATGTCTTATGCTGCTCCATCTCGACACGGTTATTGTCTATTGGACTTGAACCCTGAGTAGCACACGGGCTAGCTCGATTGGATTCAATTCATGACGTGGCTTGGCAAAATGATGGTACCTACCAGTAGGCTGGCTGCTGTTGATCGGGCTCTCCAATCGGTCAGAGATCCTCCTGGCTTACAATATCAGTTGTTAAAGATGTTGGGATAAATGGCGGCCATTGGAGTTGTGGTTGTTTGATTAATTGTCTGTGAGCTAAATGTATCTAGTGAACGAAATAGTGATAAGTGCTCTCGACACGTCGTATGGTGCACGTTAGCTCTTTTCTGGTGACGTCAGAGTTCACGTGACCACACTCAAGAACATCGTCTTCTTTCTAACTTTATGCGATATCATCCTCCGCCTTCGGTGGCTCAAGCTGTACAGCTTCCCCTACCATGTGACTCCACTAGATCAATTCAGCTTTCGTTGAAGGTGCCACTCTTTTCCAAAAATCCCAAATGCCTTCATTCCTGCTCTTATTTGTGCTTCTGTGAATCATGCTTCCTGGAATATTGCTAGCATATAGCCAGATCACTCATCAAAAGTTGGCTAAAACTCGGTGGTCGGTCTCATAACATCCACTTCTGTCCCAACAATTTTCAGCGTGAATTTTTGAACGATTTTGCATACCGTCATCAGGAGTTTGCGAGTGGAGCTAGAGTAGTCTCAAACTTCATGCAGCGTGCGCTGCTCGATGTTAGTGGTTACCGCCTAGGCTTGCCCAGACCCCTTGATTCAGAATACCGTAATCAAACTAACAAACGCGATCTGGAATCGTACTGACCGACAAACACGTTCTGGGGAAGCTTGCATGTATTAAATTTATTCCTTTCTTTTGTCCATTTGCTTCTCCGGTTTTTATTGTCTGACACCTTATTTTCTACGACTCAACCTAATTAGAATTCACGGGTTCTGATGGGTGGCATCTATTCACTTCCGTCTTTGTCTTCCCTTGCCAACAGTATTTCATCTTCAGAACTTCCCTGTTACGAGGGTTTACGCTCCATGTATGCTCTACTTCTAGGTGATCTGAATCTTTCAGTCTTAAATCTCGCATCCCCGTGTTCATTTCGCTCATTCATTTTTTTGCAATATTCCCACTTTTCACCTTATTCAACACCGTAATGTCTTTGGGCCTCAAGATCTGTTTATTTCTTTCTTTTTCCTTTAAAATTTTGGACCTGTTTGTTCTCTTTTTATGGTTGTATGGTTTGTAAGCATCAGTGTCAATTGTTGGCTTACCGCTGTCGATGACGTTAGTGAACCTAATCCTAGCTTGAGCGCTTCGTTCATATGCTTATGATCGTTTCATCTGACATTGAGAGCTGTGTTGTACAAAGTAAGGTGGTACGAATAGTTCGTACTTATTGGTCGAAATCAATTGGGGGCGCACTACCGGTTTGGTGGTCGTTACCGCTCGTCACATACGTGTACCCGCTGAACCTCGACCACATATCCTATATGTTGAAGTTTGTAATTAGTGCGGGTTGTTTGTGTCCTTCGTATCAGACTAACTGAAGTCTATGGACCGGTTTAAATGTTAAAGTCACTCAAGAGAAAATGTGCAGATATTATGCCATCTAAGATTTTGGAACAGACCGCGTTTTTGCACGCTTCCCGTAGCTGTCTATGATGAACGGGAAAAGCAACGTGCAAATGCAAGAATTTGTCGTCTGTTGACTACTGCAGCTTACTTTGCGTATGAAGAACAGACTATTCCGGTCGGTAAGACGTGTGTTTGTTCGTGCATATGCTTGAGAAATGTGGCTGAGTTTCATTCAAATCCCTTATTTGCTAATGCATTTTTACAGTTCTTGTCTGTTCTCACCTATCCATGTTTAGTGTAATCATTTTTGTTCCCGTCTACTTACGCCGTCTCACACTCTAACTGTGACACAAGTCCGACTAGGAAAGGTAGAGTAATTTGGACAGTGTCTCCGTATCTCTCGGAGATTAAGTAAAGAGTGCCTGCAAAAGAGATTCCACCTCTCCAATATTTTTATCTTACATTACTCGATTGTATATTTCAAAATTTCTGTCACCGTTAACCGAAAGAGCGCATTTTCATTCGATCTAGTACAAACTGATGTCTGTAGCGGTTCAACTTGGCTGGTGGGCAGTGTAATTAGTTGTAGACTCGAGGTGACGTAAGCAAAACTTGTTTTCTGTGTTTGGTAATCATTCTAAGTGCAGCACATCAAATCAGAGTGGACGAGAAAATCGTTCGATAGAGCCCATGGACTGTATCCCAGCAGCCACGCAATCAGTTTGACTGTCGGTCTGGGGACGGTAAGTGTCCCTGCAAGCTTTTTCTGGGCACCGGCAGTTAATGACCTCAGCAACGGTCATCGTTCGAAATCTCATTATTTTTGACGCGTTTCTGGGTCCTGAGTGGACGGTCTGAGAAGCATCTTTCTTACTGATTGATTCATTAGAGTCGGTTAAGTGAGCAACAATTACGCTTGAATCACAACACTGTCCAACCACGCAGGATGATGTTCACACAGTGATGTTCACACACTGTTAGACGTTCACCTTGTAGGATGACCAGTGTATAATCTTCGACAGGAGCAAACAAATCAGTACACACAACAGCCGGTTGTAATTAGCCTGATGATCAAACACGAATCACAAGGCTTGCTCGCTGTGTCGTTCTCATGACTTCAAGGGGTATTTTCAGACGAGTTAAGCAACTAAAGGATCTGGAATGTTGTTGGACTTGTAACCGACTCTATCCTGTAATGGCTGCAAGTCACTGGATTATATCTAGGACGTTGTTTTCTCAGTGGATATTTTTCCTAACGGGTATATGCCCTGAAATTTATCACCACAAATCAGTACATAAAGAAAAAGACTGCTGAACAGTCAACAAAACTGGTTGTTCTACCGTACATCGAACACATCGGAAATAACTTCCAAACTTCACACGATATCACGTTGACACACAAAACAACCATAATCACACAGTGAGTACTGTTACCTCTAAAGGAGCGGCTCAAATTTTCCAGAAAATGAAATGGAGTGGACAAAATTAGTTTTAGTGAGAAATAGACGATATATATCCCACAACTGCTTTAACCGTTGGCAAATATGACCAATTTTCGTTAATCTGCATCCGCAAAACTTGTATCAAACATTCAACTTAGGCGTTGGAGAATGTCCTCATTCAGACAAACCATACACTCAAAAATTTTCTGGGAGCACGTTGTTCATCAACACCTACTTAGGTGAACTGTACTAGCCAGTTTAAACGAAAAACTTGAAGTGAAGTGTAAGCAGATAGTGCAAAACATTATCACATGATTAGGACAATCTGAATAGATCAGATCGACTGTCAAAAATCGACGTTTGATAGCTGTCACCATCAAAACTGAACGATGTAAAAGAAACTATCCTGCCCACTCAAATACCAATCAATATTGGTCACTCAGTCTGCAGTTCAGAAGCAACCAATCTGGTTTCAGATAAAAAAGGGCTATTGTGACCAATTATATCTCGCTACAAAGGATCATAGCATTGTCATCTATGAGGGTAGACGTTCATTGAAACCCACTAATTCAAACCCGTGCGCTCAATATCAAGAGGCAAACCCAATTACGGTTTATTCAACATACTTCACTGTGTTCATAAAATTGTTGACTGAAGGCAACTATGAGAGGTCGGGTTTTGTTTTACCTTTTATCAGAATGGTTCCGATGGCCATGCTCTCTGAAAGTTCGTCTCGGCTTTCTTAAGACGCTGTTACAGCGAATTTGACGAGTGATTTGAACTGGGCCTACTTGGCCGCCATGTTTCTTGTTTACAAATCAGGCGGACCTTTTGATGCTCTAACTCCGGCATATTACCTCAAGTGTGGTGATGTTAGCTAGCCAAGTTTCACGATAAGTGATAAGGTCGAGGGTTTCTTTTATGCCAAAATTAGGGCACCTCGGACAAGGACAGTGCTTGCATAATTCACACAGTTTAAACAGCCGATCTGGGCACAATGACGAACGGGGCGTTGTGGTCAGCTTTGTCGCGTTTTGCTTAACTTTATCAATAGGAACAGTGTCCCGCACGAAGTACGGACGAGAAGCTTGAACATTTAGCTTGAAGTACTGTTTCAATTATGTGTGGTCCCTAACTTCATCACTGACTCTGGAACTGGTAGGTTAACTCACTTGTTGGGTTAGTTACATCACTTTAGGTTACTTGTTGTATAGCAAGTGTTAGCGTTTTTGTCGGCCCACAATGACTGGTTTTGCATCAGGTTGTCTGTCGTTAATCACCACCGTTTTTACGGTGGCGCAAGTCTTTGTTGGGATATTCCCAAACTTTCCCACACAAGTCTGTCCACTGTATGTTCAACTGAAGGTCTCATCGTTTGCCTCTCTGGATGCGGTGTATCTGTTTCGGCGACTACCAGTTAAGCGTGAACTTGTAACCATTTTGAGCGTGTGGACACTGTTCCCTAATCTTACCGTCCCCTGCTTGTTAGTCTTTAAACAAAAATCTCCCGTTGTACTTTGGTATACATTGAGCGTGTATTCCAAGATTGATATAATTGTTCTATCTGTCCACCGACAACTGCATTTGTACTGTTTAATCTCGGTTTCCCAATTTTCCCCCCTCACGGTTTTAGGTGGATCCCCGTTACGTTTTTCATCCGGATTGTCGCTTGGACCTGCAGGACGTCACGCGGATCAACGGGAACCAGGATGAGGTGACCGAATTCCAAAAACGGCTAGGTCTCTGATATGTCCGCTTTCGGCTTTGTAGTCTAGTTTCTGTGTCCATAAATCGGTGCCCTGAGCTTCACACCAAGTCGTGTCGATGATGTTATCTGACATGCTGATAAAACGTTTGTAGGTCCGTACGGTTCATCTGCTTTCACGGGTTCGGCAAACTCTTTCAACATACAGTTCCCTGCGGTTGTGGCACATAGATGACGTACTGCAGGATCTTTCATGAACCCCTTTTGTAGTGAAACTAATATCTGATAGGGTGTTGAATAGTTACTGGACAGTGTCAGACAACCGTATTTCTATGGCAAGGTAATCTCGTAATACGGATCCCGTCTCGCAACAAGCGATGTGATCTGTCCTAATATTTCTCCCCAATAAATGTCAAGGTGACAACTGTTTGGTTCCCTAAATTCCAACTGGTACATCTTTTTTGGGAAGACAGAGTTTTCGTTTGATTCATCACACATATAGTTAATACATGACTTTATTTATACCCCCACCAACCTGACATAGTGAAGTTTATCCGGGGAGAGTTCTTGCGAATGGTTCAACCGGATTTCCACGCCGTTGCACGAGTCCACGTTTGTTGAAACATCTGACACTCTTCATGTGCATCCAAAGTGTGATTTGTTCGGAGTTCGATCCTAGTTTTTAGACTTGAGATGTCTTCTTTACGGACTACATCTGATCCACATGCATAAGTTTATCACCACTTAATAGATGCCAACCAGTTTCCGTTGGGACCGACAAATACGAAGACTCTTTAGCAACAGTTTAAACACTGTGCGAAGTTAGTTTAGTCTACAAATTTAGCTGTCGCAAAAGTTACCCCGCGATATAAAACAAGTTGGATTCAAATTCCAGTGGTGCATTGGATTCCAACCTCCTCGCAGGGCCACGCAACCCCACTAAAATTGCCTTCGAAGGCACACTCAGCTGTTGGACGTTGCTATCGTTTTCTGAAATCAAATAAATTTAGACGTATCTATCTGATCGGATGTTTTGAAGGCAGGTTCGCGTTAAATTGGGAAGTAAAGTCATACTACTGCAAATGTGTAAGTAGAATGATTTTTCGCGTGTGAAATTGCAAGGTATCTGCAGGTACAGAACCATAAACTCAAACGCTATTTTGCGCGGCTGACGTGTATTCACATCCTTAGCAGTAGTGTATCGACAGCCTGTTTGGTAGCACACCCTGTACAGTGCATATACATATTTCCAACCATCGCTTCTAGCGCCCGGTTTTCCAGCCGTTGGGACCTACCCTTTGGTTTCCGTGCATTTGTAAAGGAAGCTGCACGTTACACAACATCAAGCAGCGCTAGCCACTCTCCACCAGAGTTGGAGATCTAAGAAACGCCGGAGGATTTCGGGATGCTCCCAGACGTAGAAAGGTTTGTGGTATTTTTTTATCGAAGGCCGACGAGGACGGTCATGTTGCCGGCTATGCTTTGGTGTGCCTGTGAGCGATATATGTGCAGGTTTTCTCCAAACGCCGACCTTTCTGATGCTCAACTAATAGCTCAGAACGGAGCCTAAACGCAAATGTTGGGAAAACAAGTGTGCAGATCAGAACTCCGAAGAATGGAAAATCTTACATGATTGATTTTTTGTGGGCAGAGATTCAACATCAATCCTGAGTTTGAATAAGATTCAGAGTGTGGATTTCTTGGCTTTACATTATGACAACTTCCTTTGTGTGGTAAAGTCCCGGGTGTTCGATCAACACGCCACTGTGCTTGAGTCCGTTTTGAGTTGTATACCGGGGATTGTTAGTCTGTCCGTAGCCAAGGAGCTCTGCCAACCATGGGGAGATTTAAAAATGAGTTGCGTCGTTCATTCGTCAGTTTATTCAGTCAATCAGGTAGCAGTAACGATCAGAAAGTCGGGTGGTTTTCACGTATGAATTGACATCAGGCCCCTGAATGTTTTACTTCATAGAATACAGTATAAATTGCCAATTCTAGACAGTATTTTATCCGAATTGAATCAAGCTTATTCGTTTTGTGAAAGTTGATTTCTCTTTTCATTACTGTCAGTTGATGTTAAATGGGAAGTGTAGTAATTGTTACACTCTTTCTTGGCGTTTCCGGTAGCTCCGCTAACATTCCAGATTGAAGATGACCAGTGGAGTTTTTCAGAAATATCCATTCGAAATGCTTGAAAAACTCGAAGGTTCGACACATTTCGCAGACAGTGAGCTTTATACACTAGGATCATTGAGGAGTACACAGGTCATAATCCTCTAATGACAATAATAAAAATGTCATGCTTCTAAGAGAAGCGTTGATTATACTGCAAATATATGCTAGTCTATTGATCCAGAGACCAAATGTTCATCGCTGATACACTTTTCCGAACCTCTGTACTCGATGTTATGCCAGATGATTCTAAATTCATAATCGGCTAATGGATGGTACCAATGGGAATATGGACGGAGATACGGCGCGTAACTGAAAAGGATCAAGTACGTAACAAAGTGGTAGGTGTAACAAAAAATTATTGGCCTCAGGATGTAGGAAGTGTCTGCTCGATGACCTCGTATTTTTCAAGGTCCATGGGCAGTCCGTTCAATTCTCCGAGTGAGAGCTAATAGTCATCCCTAAAGTTTTACATCGGTAGTTATTAACTCCATTTGACATATACCGAGTTGAAAACCTGTGTCCGGAGAGCGAATGAACTTTACTACTGATCTGGTCTGACCAACAACATAGCGAAGCGTAAAGTTTGCAGAAAGCATAGCTCTAACCAAGTGCAGAAAACGTTGATACCAACAGAAATTCTGAGAGAACCGTGACAATTATTCATAAGATGAATATTTGCTTACGTGACTCTGTTCTACGATTATTCTGAAATCGATCAGCTAAACAGTGCCACTGGAAGTGCAGGCATTTACAAGCTATCGACTCAGGATACTGGCCACGACACACCAGTGTCATTGTTGTCTGTGAAGGCAGCAGAATTTCTGTGCACGGTATTTAGAACACTTGCGGATAGGTTATATTTTGAGCCCCGAATAAGCGAGCCCACCCGTAGCCCGTCGAGCAGGAGAGTTTAAACCGCCATTAAGGCTACTAAAAAGCTGTTACAGGTTGCTCGAAATAATCAGGCGAATATCCATTCTTAATGCCTTCAGAAGGAAGAGACATTTGACAGGGCAAATGTTTAGAAGACGGACGCAAACGCAATGTGTACCATTACATTCCGATATGTTGGGCAAGTTAACAGTTCAACAGACCTTACAATAACGCAGACAACAACAAGAATGGTGGAACTCGAAAACACCCAAGTCTTGAACCAGGAGACAAAGTGTGGATCTAGAGAACACGAGACAGTTGATACACTGAATGGTGATCGAAGATCGGAGGCATATGTAGTAATGGAAAGAGGAAATCGTGGATACCCGTGAGAGTGGATTTCGTCGGAAAGGAAGGCACGTGCCTCAATCCATAATATTTTATAGAGAACGGTAAGTGAGCAAGCGTATCGGGAAGTGAAGTTGAGGGACATGCAAACAGTTCACGCGCGTGCTACTGTGTTAAACCTTTTTGTGAGAGATGGTAATTTTCAAGTTGACCATCACTCACATTTGATCGCAGCGTTCGCATTCAGATAGACTTTCCAGCCAGCCTCTTTCGAAAAGAAGCACTAGACTCGAGTTTCGCTCTCATTAGAGCTCGTCAGTAGTGCATATCCTTGCCACGGCCGGGATTTGAACTCCGGACATTCCAATCATGAGGCGACCGTGTTAACCACTGCGCCATTGACCTCACATTAGGCACGACCGAATCATCAAATCTGAACGCTCAACCACTCTCGCTTGTGAGCAATGATCAGGTTGCCCGATCGTCTCGAGAGGAGACACAGTTACTGCCTGTTAACTCCAATCGATAACCCCGCGATTAGGACTTCCGAGACAGGTCGAGATCACAGAACTCATTAAACCTGCAAGGCGATATTTTAGATTACTGATGAGTAGTCGGGGATTTGGTTTATTTTCAAGTTGACCATCACTCACATTTGATCGCAGCGTTCGCATTCAGATAGACTTTCCAGCCAGCCTCTTTCGAAAAGAAGCACTAGACTCGAGTTTCGCTCTCATTAGAGCTCGTCAGTAGTGCATATCCTTGCCACGGCCGGGATTTGAACTCCGGACATTCCAATCATGAGGCAACCGTGTTAACCACTGCGCCAATTGACCTCACATTAGACGGTAATTTAACAAATTGTTTGAACATATCTCGGACTTGTGTAATTAAACTGCACGAGCATAGGTTGTGAAAATGATAACGTTAAAACACGTGTTTGTCGCCTACTCGCAACTGCTAATGCAACTGTTTCTGTTTCTTTATCGAAAGAGTGCCGTTTCTCTGATAACTTGTAGTTGCTTAGTGTCGCTCAGACTTTCATCGTCCTAATTTTTTCGACGTATCAGCTTTATGTCCGACAATTTCTCTTTTGTTTCTGTAGGCCGGTTTGTTTGACGTTTATAAAGACACTGCAGTATTATAGAGCAGTGTATGCACAGTTAGTTTTTTAATTGCCTTTTCATGCTTTTATACTCAGTCATTTTAATGAGAAACCAATTGCTTGTGTACGTTTGTATACAGCATGTGTCCGGCCCTTTTTTTTCAAAACTCCACCCGATCCGTCGCTACACCCGTCATGATAAAAATCACAAAGTTGATCCATTTCGGTCATCTAAAATCTTGTTATTTAATCAACCGAAATATACCGACCATTAATAAGGATATGCTCATCCCAACTCACCAGCTGACACTGTGTACACAAATGTGTCTACAACAACCAACTGGGTTACCTTGGTCGTGGTTACATAAATTGCGTGAATGTTTGTTTCTCCACATATGTCTATCTCCATTTGTCCGATGTATGCGTTTCATTTTTGTTATTCACGAGAATAAACGATATGTTAATATCGTGACATGTGTGCTCTTTCTGCCTTTCTGATGAAATTGGAAGAGCCACTGAAACAACGAAACGAAAATGACGTAATCACGGTGGTACCGGTATAAATGTAAGACATTAGTGTTTATTAAAAGAGTTGATGCTGATTTTGAAATCCACAGGGGGCCTGTGGGGTAAGCAAGGGTCGTCGCGTTTTTCTGATAAACGGTACCAATTTAACTGTTATAAAACAGAATGATGATATTGTAAATTATGATAGAACATTTTCTGACCGACTAGCACTTGGGCATACTCACACACGAGGTCCGACAACGCAACAGCTTGCGATTGTGTCGACAGTCACAACAGAATTTAACATAACAGTCCCAGAAAATTTCCGGGTTTCATCGCGCTTTGGCATAGGAGTGATCTTCCAAGTTCATTTTACATTGACCTTGAACCGGATTGTGGTGTGTGTCTGTCAATCGTCGTGGCCACTGTTCCTCTACTTCAACTTCGTTGGCTTGTTGCGTGATGAATATCTTGCGTGTTTTTCGGTCCAAATTTGAATTACCGCATTCACTCTCCATCCTATCCAGGGTGCAACAATATGTACCCTTGCCCTGTACTAATTCTTGCCTTATATTTTCAATACCCATCCTCCCAACTCAGATCTCATCATGAGAGTCTCTTTATTTTTTGCTTCCGAGTAATAAGGCCTTCACTTTTACCATAGCCCCTAACCTGACTAGCCACCATTGGTCGGTTGGACCGCAAAGACTTTCATTCACACGCCTCCTGGTCTTATTGCTTCCGGATTTACACTGAATACATAGTGCGTGTGAATGGAACCAAATGGAATATAT
>QNGE01003314.1:0-35781 GCA_008508345.1 Paragonimus westermani | reverse complement strand
GTTGGCTTGTTGCGTGATGAATATCTTGCGTGTTTTTCGGTCCAAATTTGAATTACCGCATTCACTCTCCATCCTATCCAGGGTGCAACAATATGTACCCTTGCCCTGTACTAATTCTTGCCTTATATTTTCAATACCCATCCTCCCAACTCAGATCTCATCATGAGAGTCTCTTTATTTTTTGCTTCCGAGTAATAAGGCCTTCACTTTTACCATAGCCCCTAACCTGACTAGCCACCATTGGTCGGTTGGACCGCAAAGACTTTCATTCACACGCCTCCTGGTCTTATTGCTTCCGGATTTACACTGAATACATAGTGCGTGTGAATGGAACCAAATGGAATATATTGCAGGCCATTTTTTGCGTATATTGTGTGTATATGTCCTCTGACTGTGATCGCTATGACAAGCTAATTCGAAACGAATGCCACCAGCTGTAATGGACCTAATTGGCTGGAATAGACTTAGGCACTTTTTAGAGTACCTTTAATACGACCTTCAGATTGTGGACTGTATTGTGGTGGATGTTCTAACCGGAGGTGCGGGTACTTCAACTCTCGGAGGAATGCCTCATTGCGGGGGTGAGTCATGTCCGAAAGCCCACAGCATGAGCGACCGGATAAGCTATCGCTCAAATGGATCGGACTAACGGACGAGGCATGGCAGGGGAAATGGAGTGAGTAACCAAATCCAGGGCGCGATCATTCCAACAGTCAGGGGAATATCTCGACATGGTCGTAGAACACGGTCAGGGGTCACACAAGATAAATTGTGGACAGCTCGAGCGACCGGACGAGCCATCACCCAACGAGATCAGCCCAACGGACGAGGAATGGCATGTGAAAAACCCCTTAACAGAAGGCGTCGGCCACACAAACCGGGTCGACGTACACACGACGTGCGAGCGAAAACCAAGAATGTTGTGGACCGAGGTTCTGCTTCATAAACGCGAGCACACACGTCTCGTGACAACCAGCGAGTTGGACAATAAAAATTGTGCTTCATTGAACACTTTTTTAGCTGCAGTATGTTTTAGCTTCCGTTACTTTTGATGTTTCGGTTCAGGTTTCCATGGTTTTATGAATACGCCAGGTAGTGTCCATCATTCATTGTATGCTGCGCACCTTTTACATCTGTGCTTTCTCATCGTTCACTTGTCCTTAGTCGTTGCGAGGATCCCTGTTTTCAGCACGACTTCATTTTCCATCGTGTATGCAGGTTCAAAACGTTGTCAATTATACTATGTCACCGGAACGTATGAACATTTATAAGTTTCGCAATGTTCTGATGCTATTACTGCTTGGTTTTCGCCCCTACGTTTAGAGAATTTCACAAGTGGAACTCGGTTTCTCTGTTGTGCACCATCACTCCTAACCATGAAATCCCCCTCCACTCCTCTGGGTATCCATCGTGTTACTCTGTCATTTTTGCTTGGTTGACATGGTTGTCAATATCCGTGTCCGCGTTAACTTGTCACAGTTATACAAAACGAACATTCGCCGACACACGCGTTGCCGGTGGTGCCTCTTTCTCTCTTTCACAAACCTTATCCGGTTCAAACCCGAAAAAATGAGACCATGGCGGGAATGAACTATGTGGGTTTTCGCCCACCAGCCTTAATGTATCCGGAGTATGGGCGGGCGTAATCGTGCCTGTTATGTGACTTAGCGTTGTAATAATGGGCATGACGATGGTTATCTTTGTCTTCCTGAGCTATCCTTTTTGGTAATTACACACGCAGTGTCAAGTTCCTCGTGTTTGCACATCCTCACGAGAAGGTTATGCTCTTCCTGCTAGAGTCTGTATTTGCACATGCTAACCATCGGCACCGTTTCTCCAACCCCGACCGCTCCCTCCATAGACACGGAACTTCAATCGACTGGTGGTTGGTTCGCGTTGAACTTCTCCACCGAATGTTTCTTCCTCGCAGCTTGGGCCATACAGTTAGGTTTTCAGGCTAGCGTCCGCAAATATCATCGTCGGCTGCAGGTTATTTCCGATTTGACGCGCAACATCAAGCTTTTATCAGCTAGTCGAAGTCAGTGGGCTGGTCCCAATAGCCCTGTTGGTGAGTTCCATTACGTTTTTACTTATGGTTTGGCTTTTGATATGTACATTGCGTCATTGCATATTAAAATGTCACATGTGGTTCAAAGTAGCGGGGATCCGAATTCGCGCTTTCAGTCATCCTTACACATCCACCTACTCTGTGTGTGCGGAGGCAGGGAGGCGTTGGTTTCGACAATGGTTCTTCCTTGAATCTTGTCTTGGTTTCGTATTCCGAATACGATTCATTCATGAATCGGATAGCAGTACTGTGGTGCAAACTTCGTTTCCCTCTGTCACCAGTCATCAATCATTCATTATCCCTTCAAACGAGTGAATGAAATTAACCATGTCATATCTAACCAGTTGTATCGCAGAAAACTATGCCACTTGTCATTTCCGGATATTTTGTATGTTTACCTTACCTTTGATTATAGTTAATTCGTATGTTAACGAGTTTACAGTACGTCTTGGCTCAGACAATGGAGCAACATAAATTGTTATCCACATTCACGAAGTGTGGTCATAGGCTGTTCAGTACTTCACCACATGATGTCACAGTTCTCAGTGGACAGTATCCTCATCTAGCTATCCATGTTTCTACGCTTTTGAATCTGTATTGGCCTAAGTGAGATGTGATCACTTAATAATGTTCACAAAAGTAATGGTAATCGTCTCGAGCAAAACAGATCATGATCGCAAAGTGGCTGACCACATTTCCGGTGGCCCGTACATCATAATTCTTGTGATAAGCAGAGCTCCACTGTGAGCAGACCAAAAATTAAGGTAACACATTTGCTGCGAAAGCAGACAATCAACCCGAGTAGTTCACTATGCTTTACCCTTTTCCAAAAGCAACACTAGTTCCAAGGTTTTACGACTTACCTGAAATACATAAACCAAGGATACCACTGATGCCAATCGTTGACTATACGGTAGCCCAAACTTGTTTGCTGGTCATATTTTTGTCTGGTATTCTTAAGCTTCCCAATTAGTGCACAAACTGTTCTGTCTAGATTTTCACGTAACTGGTTACCTAGCTAGAAGAACTTGGCCTAAGCTCAGATGAATGTTGGGTCAACTCTGGCAACGTTTCGTTGTCCACCAAGGTTCCAGTGCGAAAAGGTCTAAATGCCATTCGCCAGATTCTTGAAGCAGACAGCAGGTTAGCTGAAAAACTGGTTTATCAGTTGATGCCACCTTAGGGGTTACGGTGCTTTGCTTACTGTTCACCTTTACATTCAAAGGAGTGCTCTGCCAGCAATCAGAAGGAGTCGCAATAGGCTTGCTCACCCCCCCCCCTACTGTGTTAACTTCTTCGTGCAAAATTCGGAAGATAAATTGCTGCCCTTTTTTCCTGGTCCACCTAGAATTTGGTGGGGTGTATCGACGACGCATTAATGGCTATACGTGCAAGGACCATTGGTAAAGTTACGTAACCCAAGTGCCTTTCTTCCACGCATTAAATTAACGATTGATCCAGAATCATTGGAACAGGAACTGAGCTTTCTAGATTACAAAATACGCAGAAGAGTCAATGGCAAGTTGGACAAGGACGTGTACAGAAAGGACACTTATTCCAATCGGTACCTTTCCTTCAGCTCAGAACACTCCATGTGTACCAAAAAACGGTTGCGCCTTATCTGTTCTGTATGACCTTGTTATTATCACGTCCCGAAATTGGACCATCCAAAGACTATACAATCATCAGGTCAACAATAAAAGCTAACGGTTGCTGTGGCGAGACGTTGTTATGTTCACGAGATAGCTTGGAATGGGATTAACTAGTCCATGAACCGGGTACCAACTGCCATCAATTCGTACAGAAGGCATGTATCTGAATACCCTAGATGGATTCTCGCCGAGTACAGCCCCAGAGCGGCAACTAAGGCCATCAATTGAAGGACAAACCATCCGTCAAACTCTGCATATCTAATTAAGGGTAAGCGTTGACAAGCCTCTTACATGAAACAGGCCGCCCGTCAGCCGGAACTACGTACCAAAGAAACCGTAAGTTACAGTAACTGGGTTTCCGTAACCACAAAGAACGCCCACCAGAGGCCCTACCGGTCGCAAATACACTACAGGTGGTGAGTCCATCGGGTGGTTTGGGGCTGTCATCAATCTGGTATGATATTTTTAGTGGACGGCAATGACACCATGTTGGAAAGGTTTCTCATATCCTCGTCATCCACGCGATATCGAATAGTCTGCACGCGTACGGACCACATACGCGTTTAATGTCGATCTGTTCAGATTAGCCTGTCACTGATCACAGCCAGGGGACATATATACACGATATACACAATAAGTGGCCTGCGATATATTCCATTTGGTTCCATTCACACGCACTATGTATTCAGTGTAAATCCGGAAGCAATAAGACCAGGAGGCGTGTGAATGAAAGTCTTTGCGGTCCAACCGACCAATGGTGGCTAGTCAGGTTAGGGGCTATGGTAAAAGTGAAGGCCTTATTACTCGGAAGCAAAAAATAAAGAGACTCTCATGATGAGATCTGAGTTGGGAGGATGGGTATTGAAAATATAAGGCAAGAATTAGTACAGGGCAAGGGTACATATTGTTGCACCCTGGATAGGATGGAGAGTGAATGCGGTAATTCAAATTTGGACCGAAAAACACGCAAGATATTCATCACGCAACAAGCCAACAAAGCTGAAGGAAAGAAAATCTAGATGGTCATCATGGCTCGAATCTCTTTCAAAGGAATGTGAGTGATTTACCAAGCGACGATGTTCATTGGTTAATGCCAACGAAAATGGATATACTAATAATTACTTATACCTAACTTACTCACCTTCGCTTTGTTGACAGTGTACTGTGAGTAAGTTGATGACCTAGTAGGTCGTGGTGGCCAGCGTAGTCATCGCACCACCACATAATCCTGCTACTGCGATCTGTGGCACATATGGTTCCTTTGCACATCACACACTTTAAGCCGCGGCCATGTAAGTGTCTCTCATTACGCCTTGAGACGCCCGTCTGGTTCAAGATCACGTCCTCCCGAGATCTTAAGTCAATACCAAAACACAGTACTGACTTGACTTGCGTTTTGGTATTGCAACGGGACTTGATTTACCCGCTTACAGTTGTCCGTACAACAGCGTCTTCGGAATCTGTTCGTTTCCTATCCGTGTCCGTTCACCGAAATACCTCTGTTCTAAACCATTTCCGACAGACAGATCTGTCGATAGATTGCTACTCATTTACGAGGTGCTTGTGCAGCTTTCCACAGTGTCCCCATTGATGCGGATTCCAGGAATAGGTACAACACCTTCTCCCGATAAAGGCTGTTAGAAAAAATGTCTTATTTATGTTAATTTCCAAGCGAAATTTGGATGCTGTAGACGCATAACTCGTGGCCAGTCACCGAAGTTCTTTTTCTTCATGTGTAAATAGCTCACTATCTCCTGCAAACAACAGTATGCACATTTTTGAAGTGCATGGCGTAGTTTGAGCACCGGAATGTCGAGCATTCAGCAAACGACCATCCGTGATGTCTTCGACTTCTACACCGCCCTCCGAGTTCTGAAGAGCAACGGTTAGCATTGCAGTCAACTATAAACTGAGTGGGCTAGCTTCAGGCCGGTGACAATGCCAGAATCACCAGCGGTCGATCCGCACGATTGCACCTTCTCCTTGTTATCCACGTTTAACATTCTGGTTAAATTGACTAAATTACTTGGACATCCAAGCTTATCAGGCACTGTCCGCAATGCCCTACGAATCACGGACTCAAATTCTTTGATGAAATCCACAAATAAGGCGTTTAACTGCCGGTTGCGTTTCCGGCACCTTTTCTGGACCTGTCAAACAGCGAACGCCATGTCGATCGCACTGCTACTCGCCTAAAATCCACACTGCTCCCTAGGAACATCGGTCCCCAAAATCTCTACACTGAGTGGATTCAGAATGATTCTCGTTAGTACCTCTTGTATCCATTGTTTGGATGCGTTGTGGGACAGAAGACGCTTCATTCTTTCCTCATTTTCAACTAGAGTTCACTGCATCGGTGTCGTCAAACCAGTCCGGGTTTTCTTGGCACTATACGCTAATCGTCTCGACGTCTGTTACCGTGATTTGTTCCTTCAGGTGCTGCCGCATATCATCAAGGTTTCGAATTCAGACTAACACTTCAAACTAGTTGACCGTGTCAACAGCATGACTTCTTTCTGTGCCGTGCCTTGCATTGGATGGTGCCGGGTTTTGGTCTCACTGACTGTTGTTGCGTTATCATGCCTACCAACCACCTTGGCGTACGTTTAGCCATCCGTTGTTGTAAGCACCTATAAGTTCTGCCGACATAGACGTCACTTCAGCTGCAAGCGAACTGGTGGATTGTATGAGAAACAGAACATTTCAGTAATATACTAGGTGGATGAGCGGTGCATTACCTTGGGTCGAAGGTAGACACGATTCAACCGTAGGGCATGAGCGAGTCAATGCAGACTGTGATATACGACTCACCTAAGTTGCGATACAGTCGATATATATATATATATGTAGATAGGTGTGCGAACCACTATCAAAATTAAAATACATAAACATCAAGCCACGAACCCGGCGTATTAACGCCCACTTAAAAGATGTTCCGGCTTGTCGCTCGATGCTGCAAAACACAGGTGAATATCTCATTTATGACTGACTTCCCTAGTTGCATACTCTTTCAATAAAATAAACTCGGGGTTAGTTTATTAAGCTTAGTGATAACCTCATTTATTGGCCACAATTGAATGTAGTTTGTTGTCTTCCCACTGGCATGGCGTCTGCTCCCTGTTCGAAAGAAAGTTACTGATTTCTGACCAATTGTTAGTCGATGTCTCTTGACTTAAAGCTGGTGATACGTTTGTTTACGTATCATCACTCTTATTGTATTCTATTTTGTCTCACTAGCACAAATTCGCGCCAACGAAGCTATTCTCACCCGATGGAAAAGTGAATTAGAGCGACAAGACCGATCGAAACTATGCTGCGATGTGGTCTTGTTACACCGTGGACTGCTTCAGTCCATCGCAATCTACTACGCAAGCCTGGCCAGGCTTTTGCTGGACGTAGCGAGCTGTCAAATGTGTGTGGGTTGCGTTTTTTTACAAAGTTGTTTACTACTCATATTCGAAATTATCATTTACATTTGGTTAGACTTTTCGTCCGGGCTACTGTTGTGCTTGATACGCTAGATTGATGTTTCATCCTGACGTGTCTTCACTCCTTAACAGTTCATATGCTTTCCCACACTGGAATTTGAATAGGGTATGTTGACCTCACCCATTCGACTGTCACTTCCAATGTACTCGGTCTTTAGTTCGTGTGAATATTGCGCAGACTCCCTGATCGCAGCGGTGCTTGTTCTGTTCGTTTCATCGCAAGCTGAACCCCCTCCAGATCGACATGATTCAGATGAGTTGGTTACCTTGTTCAACAATGTTATGTACACATTTACTCAGACTTATCAGCACCAGAGCTTATTTGTTTCCAACTCCAATGGTCATACTCTGTTTTCTGGTTGTTCATTCACTTGGATTTTGTCTCGATGTCAGACTGTGACCAATTACCCCATCGCCAAACTTAGGTTACATACTGTTTGAGTAAGATTTTCAAATGCTTAGCGCAGTTGTACACGGCATCTTACGATTTCTTGGGGACGTCCTTGATCATTTGGAAGATCTCTCATTGGTTGACGTACTACTTTCCATTTGTAACTGTCCGAACCTGTTGGACAAACCAACTGCACGCGATCGAACTTTGACTCTTCCGGTCACTCAAGTAAGAAAGCACTGAAGACTGGAGGTAGCCAGATGTACCAGGGAATAAGACTAACGTTCAAAATATTTCGTAGTTATGTTTTAAAGAACATTGAAGCAAAGTTAACATCAAGGGCTGCGATTGTTGTTTGCACTCTAACTGATCAACTGTCAGCAACTCGATAGATAGATGATTTCGTCAGTTTGACATGGTCGTTCTAGTAAAGGAACTGCGCGTAACTATCGTGTATAGGTGGGAGAAGATATTGGGAGAATATCTCCGCCAAAATTTCGCCCCAGCGATCCCTGACGAAGTGATGAGCAATTGTTCTAACCTTGTTGCGTCCTCACATCACTGCACACACCATGGAATGAACCCACTAGTCATGTGCAATTATCGGAATGGGAGTCTTGACACTTGTCCGCTGGATCACGGGTTATAATGAGTTGTATAAAGTATCTTTCCTGACAGTAGCCCCTTGGTCACTGGGACCAACTGCTTGCAAACATACATCATCCTCTTTTGGAGCCACTACTTAGTTGACGAGTCAACCATAGGTGTATGATCGATTTCCGCCTATAAGAAAAGGCATTGCAACAGTTAAGTTGAGCAATTTACATACCTTCTCGCATCCCTAGTGACTCCGGATGTGTGATCTAGTGAATAAACTTCCGAATGGTTCTTCTGACACTTGCCCACAAATATTGGGTTCATGTCCTCGGTCCACTTGGTGTTGATATGACCTACCTCTTTGTCAAAACTTCTCCAGAAGTCTCGTGTGGCCGCGTACTTGTTTGTCGACCAACCGCAGTCGACACCGCCATCCCTGTTATGATCAGGTATCCCTATTCATAAAGTAAATTAACCACTATATATACATATGTATATATATATATGTGCATATATTGTTTCAAACTGCACTGTCATCCCATAAATGTCTCCCAATCATCTGGCAGCTTTCCATTGGTGGATACATCCTCGTGGATTTTAATGAACCCTTCTGGTGTCGTAGCGTTGGCTAATTCGCAACTTAAACCTCTGAGTCACCCGTTATCATCTCAGACAATGCTTCCTGCGCAAACGCCAAATCTGCAACGTGTAATGCATTGTGTAGCCCCAGCCCGTTTGTGTTCATTCATTGCCTCCCTTATTCAGTAACGTGGATCTCGGACGTTTACACTGTTGGCATATAATTTGACTGGTGATTTCGTCGGCTGCTGCATGAGCACGTGAGCTCAGGTGTTTACGGAATGTCACTGAAGACATCGATTGCTGTTTTACAGTAGTATCCGATTTTCCTGAGATTTCAGGAAACAAAGAGATTGCATTCAGCAAGACATCTGAATGTTTAAAAAAATGAGGAACCATTGATTAGTGCTAGTTCTAACGCCTTACTAGTGGAAGTGCGGCAAGTTTGTCAAAAACAGGTATCCTTGTTTCTTACAGAGAATGTCAATAGTCTGGACATCTCTCTGTCTAGCTGGCAATCAGCACTCATGCTTCCGTTTGACTTATAGTTTCACGCTTTGGTCTTTGCGTACCACTGTGATATGCACAATAAGCCAACCGGTTTTCTTGTCATGCTTGAGCAGCATTTAGGCGATGAAAAATTATTCGCCCTATATCTGAGAATGATGCGTTTTCGTGGATTTTAGGTTGCCGGTGTTTTACCGATTTGCATTCCTCAAAATTGACAATTATGGAGAGGTCTGCTTTACTCTAAACCGACTGTTCACAGGTGATTTCACTACTGATGTTTACTTTCGTTACCATGTTAGAGAACTTCAGTTGATTTTAGCTTGTTAATGAGGTCACCATCTGTGGTCTGCTTCTCACTGCCGCGCTATATTCCGGTTTGTCCGAGATTTTTTCCTTCTTTATCATTGAACCATGCTTCTCTCAGCGACTCTCAGCTTTTTCTTCAAGTGTTAGTTCACGGAGTCCATCACATGATTATCATTTGGCTGTGCTCAACATGCATCAGTTCATGCCGTGTCCACTACTTACATACCAATCAAATGGTCAAACTTTGTCACACTTATGAATCACTCGGTTTCAGATGTATGTAAAATCAGTCAGCAACTGTTATCGACATCCCGTTCACTCGGTTTCATCATTACATTTATTTCCTATGTGTTTTTTAGACTGACTGGCCTATCGAGTAGTACTCAAGCACCCCCGTTGTTTGCTTTCATGCCAGAATGGTTTCTGGAGGATATTGCAAACTTTCTGGTGTTTACTTTGAGGTACGTTTTAGTTACTTCAAACCAAAATGTATTGTTAACCAACCGGAAAAATTTCACCCTGATTGTTATGCCATTGTTTCGGAACAGGTTGTTTTGACAATACTTTATATAGATCGAGTGTTCTTACTGTTCTTGTCGTTTTTTTCGATCTTACGCATGTCTTACAACTTTTTTCCCTCAATCTTCATTTACCACTATTCGACCACATAACTGGGTGATAATTGAACACCTTAACGTTTTGTCCGTAAACACCTACATGTCCAACTGTCTGTACTTCATTCTGCGCGCATAATTGAAACGAGAGAACGAAATGACATTTAATCCTGTATTTTACATGACGTCCCATGCGTTCTTCAAATTTGTTCGGGGACAACATTGATTCAAAAATGATTCTTCCACAACCCATGCATCTCCCGATATATTCAAGTGTTCCAGTCCAGCCTATTATCAAACATGGTTTGTAAACGATACTTATTCGCTCTGCTGATCGTGGGCTTCAATACTGTAACCTACCTGCATGGTTTATAATCCTGTTCGACCTGATCACATCGGTTACCATCCTGTAGAATGAGGAATTCGTCATTAAGGTTTGTATTCTCCTTCACTGTGTTTTGAATGGGCAACCAAAGTTTTGTGTCCATGGTTGGATTTTGGACACTCCGTATGTCACGTGAATATTCTCTTACTGGGATTGTCTACAGCCAAATGGCTAGCATAACTTTGTATCAGTCTATCTCGGTGTACGATTAAAAAAAGGAAGAATCGAACTTACATTTATTATTCTCAGGTTAATCACGATTAATTGCTGAGTATCCCTATGATTAGCCATCACATATTTAGGGTGGTTTGTTAAACTTTCAGTGGGTGCAAATGACGACGGCGATCAACCTATGCCATTTGTTAAGTTATACGGGAGCCTATTTCGTCTGAGTCTGGATGTAGACATTTGAAACGGTTAAAACGTGATTACTCAACCTCAAGGCAGATATTTGGTGTTGTCGCATCTGATCCCGCCTCTCATTAATCAGGTCCGCGTTAAAAACAACATTGAACCCATGAACAAAGAGGTTAGATCGGCTAGCTGGAAAGTATCTTTTGCTTTTCACCCACATACGTCGTTATTTCATACTAGTTTCAGTTTTGTCCTTGTGCACTTGCTGTCGTAAACTCTTACAGTGGCTATGTCGCAACCGTGAATAAACTATACACAATGTTATGGTCATATTAGGATAGGTTATGGAGCGATTGTTGCAGGAATGTAGATGTTCAGTGCTGTTTCTGATGTTTCTAGCAAATCCTGCAGCCGAGTTGATACCTCGCTTTCCGTTAAGTCCCAATATTTATACCACGGGAAATCGCAACAGTCCAGAATCTTTCTATGTTCACTCCATACCTTCGTCGTAACGAAGACGCTTCTCCGAAGTTCGGCAGTCAACCTTCTCTCAAAGTGTACAGGAGTCAACAGCTGGTCCCGTTTTTTTCAGTGATCACTATCAAAGCTTTGCTTTCGCTCCACTGTTTTCATAATCGGTATGCGCCTGTAATGCTGACGCCGTTTTCAATCCCTGATCGCATGTTGTAACAAAATACCTTAACTCTACACTTATTGAAGCTTTTGTTCTCTTTTCACGTTCGTTATAAACGACATGGCGTTTGTTTTTTCTATTTGTCACAGGCATTTTCCATCCAAGACCATCCTCATTGATCCGAGTTCGCAAACCACACTGGTCAGCCTGGTTCTGTTTGTGATTTGTCATGCTCACTTTGTTCGCAATCCCTATCTGGTTGCTAAATTTGTCGAGGTCAGTTTTACTATGATTCCTTTGCCATTGTAGCTTTGCTTCGATCGTAGATACTCTTTGTCTGTACCGTTGTCTTTTGTGGCTTTGCTTTTGCTCGTCCTGTTCTCTCCTTCATAGTTTCACTAGCCGAAAATGGAGGATGGACTGCCAATGGATGCCTCATTTAAGTGACAAAATGGTTATAACTATACGCTTGAAATCTGTGGAATGCATACATTTGTTTCACTCTCCATCTGAAGACGGACCTATCATCAAGTACATCTATCTCCTTTTGTGTATATATGTACCTAGGTTCCACGTCACACACACACACACACATGAGGGAAGTACATTCATACTTCAAATACAACCACCTCCAACTTGTAATAGTTCGTACTGAACTCGCTTTTCATCGATTGTTGTAACAACCAAGTTATAGTGCGCGTCCAACCACCACCATATTTCAGGATTGAAGAAATCTATCGCTCTTAGTCACATGTTAGGCGATCATTTCAGTGTATACATTGTTCGAAACTTTGACCATCTCTTAGTAAGTTAGTGGAACATGTACTGCCAAACTGCCTGCAAGGTTGGCTTGATAAATATGTGAATATTACAGTTGGTAGGGTCGTAAACAGCCTCAACACTTCTGAATAACATCGTATCTAAGCCACAGTTGAATACCTTGTCCACTTGGGATGCCGGTATATCGAAATGGCCCGAAATGTTACACCAGTGCCTTCATTCCCTAGGCTCATACTCTATACTGTTCACTGGCTACTGTTTCTCCATTTAACCCTGGCTTTGCATAGGGTCTGTGGCGTTCTATGTGATCGGCTTGACGCCCTCTTAACGTATTCAACTGTGTTTGTTGAGTTCACTATGTTTCTCGAAATGTTAAACTTGTTAGTTCCAACAATACACATGCGAGCTGATTCTTTGTTAATGCTGTGTCCCTACGTGTAGTAATACGATAGTTCATGCTAAACACTTAAATCACCCTGTCTAGGACACCAAATTTATTAGTTTACCGAGGGTGTTATCCCGTTTTCCGAATCAGCTTTAGTAGCCTAATGTCGTCCGCTTTCCTCTTTTTATCATCTAATACACTTTTCATTATTTGCCGATTAGTTTGATAAACTGTAGGCCAGACCAGTTTGAGTATCTGTACTAATTTCTTCTGGACACAATGATCGCGGATGTTCTGTGAATGCTAGTGGTCTCAATGATGATCGACATTCAAAAAGTCATTTTCCTTGAGCTAGTCCTCTATTACTGGGTAGATGCTGGTTCTTACAAACAGAATGATCAGAGTTGATCAGATAGACGACAATCACACTAGTATTCATCCACGTCGCACGATATTTACGCATTCCACTGGCCCCTCGTTCTGTAGCACGACTAATGTAAATACTTGGCAAGTGCATATACATGTTGCTTGCAATTTGCCTTTTACCAGCGGCATGTTAACCAGGACTCAATAAAAATACTCACGTAATCAAGCTGCAAGTCAGACCCGAACCGCCTTTTAAATTGCTCTGCCCACGACATCTTCTTTGAAAGGTCGATCATTAAAACACTTTATTTACTCAAGGTGACGTAAGTCTTTGCTCAGCCGGTTGCATCGTTTTCCAAATTACTTGTATCGAGTAGCTGCTCTGTATGAATTCTTTCTCACAAAAATTCATTTTGACCCGTAATTTATCGTTGGTATCAAATATTAGCCCTCCTCCAGGCAGTCATCCAATAGGGCTTCAATATTGGCTTACTGGAGTGAAACTGTTGAAGCGAACGTATTCTCTACTTCATGTCTGTTTTTTTTGTGCGCTTTTCGCTGATTCAGACTGTTTTCTGTGCCCAAACTGATAACGCCGAGAAATTCGTCTGTGCGTTATTACCTGTTGGTGAATTGAATTTAATATTATCTCACACACCAGTAGTTGTCTTATCTATTTACCGAATGATGTTCTTTGCCAATTTCTGCTGTGCTGTGTGACTCATCTATACCCCACTCATTTTCTCTTTCCATCTCACTTCAATCAGGTTCTGTTCTTCTGCGATCCGGCAGTCAGTGGTCGCCCAAATGATTTTCACAATTCAGTCAAATTGCATCCATTGGCCACGACACATCTGATCAGTTCGCTGATCCGATTCTATATTCAGGTAGAATCGACCGGTGCAACTAACGAGTTCTATGACAAGTTTTCAATTCGGTACAATATTGCTACTATATTCATCACGTGGTGGCGTGAAGGATTCCTCAAAAGCTTGTTTATTCATGAAGCAGCGTGAGTACACCTTGTTTACATATATATCGCTCTTCTGTTGATATTTTCTAGCTAATTGCTCGCTTTGAGCAACAATGAGTACAGTTGAAATAAAGTATGATACAACATCCAAATCCATTCGAAGTGGTTCGTTACAAATATCCGTCAGTCATATTCTTGGCTAACGGTTTGATGAATGTTTTTTTCAGGCCCCTTTCTTTTTTTGCATTGTTCGAAAGGGCTTTTTTCCAGAAACAGCTGTGTTCGAGCAGCAGTCCACGACTAGCTCCACAGATCATTGTGGCAGTGTGCTATTGTTGTGTACCCCTCACGGGATGATCGATAACCATTTTGTGTGGACGTTTTGGTTTCGGTCTGCGTGGTTTTCTCTTAAACGCTCAGTTTTTCACATCTCTCACCTTTACACGTCACTTGGCTTCCCTTTGCTTTTAGCTGTCATACCGAAAGCAATCGAAGAACACGCGTTACTTTACAGAACTGGATACTGCCTTGTAGGGCCTTGCTCTGTCCATTTGCTTCAAAAATCACTTCTTAGGCAGCTATAAATAATAACCATACACATTGCATAGCTGAGTTACCTACACTTCTAAACGCTTGTATGCTGTGCTATTGACTCACTGTCTTTCTACCCATCAGATATCCAACGCCTAAATTCAACAAAACTGGCTCGTGCACGCGCTTAACATATTCAGTGTTGCCGTCTGTCGATACTCATACATTCGTAAACGCATGACATTTTTCGTACGTATTAACCGGATTTCTACTCTCTAGAATACAACCGATCTCAATACAGATATGTACGTTCCGTAGTCCGACGGTGATTTCGTTTTGCTCATAGATAGATAGCCTCGAGTTCCGGTGTTCGGCCATAATTTCTGATTCCTATCTGATGCCTCAAGTGGTAATCGTCTTGTCACATTTTCTCCCAACAATGAACAGCTTTGCTTACTATGTGATTCCGCTTTGAAACCGTCGATGATCATCTCCTCACATTCCGAACCACACTGTCGTGTTCACTGTTTACATAGATCACACTGCCTGTTCACTCCATATTTGAAGTAGATATCCTTTCAGTAATTTGAACAAAACAGTTGGGAGACGAACACTGGTAGATGTTAATATTTCGTACTGGCTCGCCCATAATAAAGCAACTTTCAGTCTAACGTCTGCACTGATTGCAAAGAGATGAACAAAACAGACATCAAACAACGTGACCTGAACAACACTCACTACAGCATAGGTCCACAGTAGCCTAAGGTTCACAACACAGGTTTGAATCGGTTTATTGCGACGGCCCCGGCAACTTTTAATAACCGTGGGTTGCGGTGGTGCTCTTTAGTGTTGAAAGCTGAGGTCAACACCACCTTGTGGCCAGTTGACAAGACATATCGTCCTATCGATGAGGCTTGGGACTTATGATTCTCTGTAACTACAGTGCCTGAGTGTGACATGTTTGTGTACCAATATGGGTATGTGTTCCTTCATTCTTGTTATCAATGATCTATCGGTTCTGTCCACACAACTTTCTCCGCAATTACGTGAGATTTTGTGTCCGCAGTCGGATTTGGCATCAGTAGGTTAATCCCCTTAATTGTACGCACAAGTAACCTATGCGTCTGATTAGTGATGCACAATTTGGCAGCTTTTTAATTCCATTTCCCTGAAGAGTCCATTTTTCGGTTTGTCCGCAACGTTTTTTGTAAAATAACTCATTTCTTGGTTCCCTCATCATTCTTACTGCTTTTAGGTTTCAATTCGCTGTAAAGTTTACTAAAGCGTTTGCGGCACCCATTGATCCCCAGAGCTGTCATGAACCCTTATTTCTTGCTCAAGGCAGTCGAAGCGCTCTTCAAGTGGGCAGCATGACATCACTTTGACTTCCGAAGTGTCAATGGGCGACGCAGTAAATCAATAGACTCTTAGTGTGGCCGAAAATCGTTCCGTGTAGTAGATATCGGTTAATTACACCAGAGCTTGTGCCGCTGGTTTGTAATTGAGATTATAGTGATCGGAGCACCGAAACAGTTTAATGTTGCAGGGTATGTTCACTTACCCAAACCCTGCAATGGTTGAAAGTATGAGGTCATTCAGCCGATTTTGCAAGCGTCCACGTTTGTTACAATATCTCTTGTCAAAATATAGGCAATGTATTTTGCGAGACGTTAGAATTTTGATTTGCTCTCATAAGTCGTTCACGTAATACCTACCACTTTTATACAGGTTGTACTTAGTAGTAACAATGGAACGGAGCATTCAAATGGTTTCAACCTTCCACGCACCAACGGTGGACTCAGTTCCATGACAAGGCGATTAATTGCGCTGGCGTCTTCCGTGCCGATGTTTTCTGACTGTTGCTGTTTCACCGTTCGCTATCCGTTTTTCGGATTAGTATCTTGTAACGATATCTTGGATGATTTGACCGGATCGACACAGTGATCGGTTGTCACAGTGTGTTGGACGACTGACAGTGCAGAGTTCTCCGAGTTTACTACAGTCAACCGGTCGCTTTTCGACATATTTAATGGCCACTTAGGAACGGGCTTTGCCATACGTTTATTCAATCACTGCTCTATTCTCCCTATCTAGACGTCATTGCAACTGTAACTGAACAGGTATATTATTTTAGAGGCAGATGGATCGGTTGAATGTGTGACACTGTTGTGTAGGACCAACACCCTAATATCGAACAGAATACGCAAATGGGCACCTGGGTAGGTATGGTGCAACGACAATATCTGTTTGACTCAAGTTGTTAGTTGTATTCGCAGAAATGTGTTCATTTTCTCCACACTGCAGCTTGCCACCTCATGCTTTCTTCTTACTTTGGGTATTGATTTTTTTTTCTCGACAGTAACTGTTATTCTACCAGCGTCCCCTTGTTTAATCTCTCTTCCTCCTGCAGTTGATCTGCTATGCATGTTTCTTGCCCTGTGAGGTGACGTTCTCAGTACTCCCTGTTTGCGGCCAATCGGTGCGAAGTTAACCAATCGCACACATTTACTGATCCATGTTTGGTTTTCTATAAACAGATCGTTCCGGCGCTCTGCCCTGACGTCTGGTGGTGCGGGTGTCTAAGAAAGGCAACCAGCTGTCGACCTCCATCTCATGAGATACAGCGAAGTTTGGGTGAACTAGGTTAACTCAATATGAGGTTATTGTTGGTCACCTTCGGTTTGTTCTTTAAGAGCACCCATTGAGAAAAGATATTTTCACAAGTTAACGAGCAGTGTTGCATCTCAAACTGGCCAAACGACGCAGCAACTTGCAGGCCTTAGCGGGACACCATCGCCTTAGAAATGTGATACAATTGGTTCGTTTTCATGCTCTAACCGCCTTTTTTCAAATTACGGATGTTTCGAGACACCAATGGGAAATGATATCACCTCATTTCCAGGAGAAATTGAATATTGCAAGGTGTGACTGTGTTCACTTTGTTTTTTTAAAGTGTACTTCTCGTAATGATCCGGTAATCTGAAATTAAACTGGTAACCAAACTGACACTGAGTTGCTGGGTCTCAGTAAACACTGTTCAATCTTTTTCTAGCGGCACCAGTTTAGGAACTATTAATATTTGCAAGGGTTGCATCGTTCGCACAGAAAATAGACCCCGTAGCACACGACTCTCATAAAGTCTTATGCATCTGTTCAACCATTGTTTTATATCTCTCCATACCGTTGATTGACATTAGCTGTTCACCCTACACACTTCATCTAATTCACCCATGCCAGTTCGGATGAACAAAACTTCATCAAATTCACAAATCGGATTATCAACGATATGTCGTTTTTGCTCGAAGAGGCATTAGATGGTCTGAAGAAAATCCGGGAACTACAGGATTTACGCGATGATGGCGCACGTTGGTCCGAACTCCCCAGAGATCAACAGATTGCTCGCATGAGCACGCTTGAATCAACGGAACGCCAGGTGAGAAACTTGTTCATCACACTCTTAACATCCTGATGGTTCACACCGTTTGCATTAACCAGTGCATAAATGGTAAGTGTTCGATTATAGTTTCCATTCACTAGCATACGAGAGTAGTAGATAGTTCATCGAAATTGACCCATATTCGGAATCGCGAATTCTTGTTTGTATTTCCATCGTTTTCTTCGGAAGCTGAAAACTCGGACAGCGTTCTGAAACCATTTGTGACGTAACACGTCAAATTTAAAAATAATGCAGCCATCAAATTCTGCAATGCAAAATGTACATTGTCATGTCGTCAAGCTACCCGAACATCAACCCAGTGTGGCCAGAGTTTGAACTGAGAATCCTATAACCAACTGATGTCTTCGTTATCACTACTAATCTATCTGATGCTGAAAATGAAAACGGAATTTTCTCGCATATGATTGTTAACCAAAACAGTGAAAAAGAGCTTGTGGTTTGGCAGTTTTCATAAAGAAAACCATGCATTTAAGGCGGCTACCACTCGCAACTGTTTTTTGGTTAAACAGAGTCTAAATGTTATACTTTTGTTTGAATCAGAGCAATTAAAGATTCGAATGTTGCAACCATCCATGTACACCCACAACGATTGGATAAGTCTTCTTTCAGGTCAGGTCAGGTTTATAATGAAGCCTTCACCATGCTGTTGAGGTTATTTTTCTGTGCCCGTTTGGAACTGAATTGGGCAGCTTTCGAAACCTGTGCTGCATCATTCGTATGTTGATCACTTTCACGAGCACAGCAGCGGCAGCAGTTAAATACCGGTCACCTCAAGGAACAAAATGGCTTTGCTGGTTATCAAAAAAACATCTGATTGCCAGAAATCTGAAAAAGTATAGAAGTCTCATGATAGGCTCCAACAGAGAAGGTTGCCGGTAGTTGACAAAAGCAACAGTCTATCCGTTTTCCTGTGTCCAAGTTTATTCGAGTTTTATGATGGTGATTGAATGTTGATACCCTAAGGTGATGACATCCTAAGTTCGTACCTTCATTCGACAGTGCCAGTGGTAAATCAAGTTTTTGGATATGCGAGTCAAACTTTATTTTAGGGCATGGATACGGATGGCTTGTTTGTCCAGCAAACAAACTCACTATTCGTCCCATTGTCTGCATCGACCTGTTCTAGTGCCTTAAGGAGGCGGTTAGCTTTGTGGACTGCATCAATTCGGAGGGCTATTCTGACTAAGATTTCTGTCATTCCAGATACAACCTGGCCAAAGGAGAGCAGTCAGATGGAAAGCAGATGCGCTCACAGGGCTGTGTGCCACACTGCTGACCACGCAGGAGTGCGCAGATAGTGAGGCACGATCCAAAAACAGAACTGTTTTACAGTTGCGACACTGTTATCTTTCGATTAAGGAAGGAACGATACCCCCAAATTATAGAGCACTCCGATCGCCCAATGGTCAACCGTGACTGCCGACGTACCATTGAGTACGGTCAAAATATTGTCGGTTTGATTCAACATCTTGATATCGTTTCGAATACACCCACTGTGCCCAGCAGTGATCAAAATCAGACAGCACTGTCTTATTCGCCGTGCCCTCGAGCTAAACAAGCTTGTCACTGCCAAATGAGTCAGATTGTTCAGTCATCAATTCTAGATGGGTTCCTCCAAGAAAAACTTGTCTCTTACTGTCTCGCAGACCAAATTCTTAAATCAGAGGCTCAAGATGTAGTCCATTGAATCAGCAACCTTCCGCGAAATAAACAACGGGGATGTATCAAAAGTTATTGTTACTCTAACACACCAATCCACTCATCTTCACTGTTTACCTTCTCTGCTTCTAACGTTCATCTCTTCAGGCCAGATCAACTGGTAAACATCGGTGTTTTGATTGTTTGCACCCTAATAAATAGTTCAGCAAACTGCTCTGACGAGCACTTTCAGGTCTGGGGCTGGATGTACACTGTATCTCAGAGGTGCGCCTTTACGATCTGAGCATTGCCTTTCACTTGGGTTCGCCCTTTGCTACTACAATGGGTCAGCAGTTTTTTCTCAGGGTCTCTATTGGCAATGAAACCGAATCTCGTTGTCAAACTTGGGTGAGGATTGCACTGATCTGTATGACAAAGCAGAGGCTACTCTGTTGCATCCCAGTAGAGATGATCGTCCATGTGTTGTCAGACTTAGCACTTCGGTCAAAGTCAGTTAACACAGACCAGAAAGCCGTTGTTTATTTGTCACAGCTGTGTATGCCCCAACAGACACTAGTTCTCTCTCTCTCTCAAGAACGCCTTCTCCGGTACCCTCTTTGGTCTTCTGGAGTTAACTAAGCAATCAGACTCCATTGTACTTACCAACGATGTGAACACAATTTAGTCACTCTACTTGGGAGCAGAAGTGGTCAGGTGGCATGTTCGATGTCCGTGCGTAGCGTAGCACGCTGACTGCGGCGACCGACGATTGCAGTTTTACGTAACTCATGGACTCCGTCTATCGAGTTATGCATTTCACCACAAACAACTGCAATGTATCACACGTAGACCACCTTGTGTAGCTCAACTATGTACCTAACTTGATCATATCGCCGCCAGCTATCGGTGTTGCCATTCTATTAAAGGTTACTGTTACTTTTGGAGTAACCATCCTGATTCACATTATACAATTGTCCGTGTCCGCTATAAAGGTAGTCCATCGGAAATTGATTGATGAGGATGCTGTGCGGACCTCCTGTGAGACGGTCAGTTTCAATGAAGCACCGCAGATACGTTAGAAGTGTATTTTTGATTATTGATAAACAGATTGTGAATAACACAACGTTACGAGCAAATTCTAATACTCTACGTTTCAACCACCTCGGGTGACTTTCCCCAAGAGGATTTTTGATTATTCAGCAGACCTCATGACCAAAAGCTGACTGATCTTCCGGATTTCGAATAAGACAAAGATCACCACGAAGTGGAACGCAAACTTACGAGGAGTTCGCGTAACGATCGTGTGGCGTAATTCTCCGTGCGGATCGAAAGGCTAGAAAAGGCGTTTTTATTGAGGAAATGCTTGGGTACTGTTTTCTCTAATTGTTGGCTGCACCTGCTACCGATAAAGGTGTTAGTGAGACTGTATGTGAAAAAGACGGCACGTGAATTCACAGTTTGTCACGGCGACTTCACAAGTGGGCAGTTCGACTGGCTTGGTTGGTTGATTCAGCTATGGAAGATAGAGCTTGTTTGGCTATTCAGCATTCCCGGCGATCCTCCGTCGAACGCTGATATGACCCTGGAGCTTAAACTAATCCAACCTAAGGCTTCATATCCGAACCTGTTTTCTTCGGCTCTTTTCAAAGATATTGGTGTGATATTGTCTTCTGCGCTGCTTGCACTCCCTCTTTGTGTATGCGACCGAAGGGGTGCTTCGTGACTTTTGTGTGTCGACAGTCGTTTCCATTTTCAAAATAGTCCCAGTAGATTGTGCGACAGTCACGGAGGTGATTGTCTTACCCCTATCGCGTCCAAGTTGTCCACTGGTTTCGTAACTTGGCGACTTTCGAAACACAGAGAAAATCAGATAAGCGAAGAGCATGCAGGTTTTTGGCTTGATCACGGGCTTGTCACTCGTATCTTCAGCACGCCTCGGACATTAGAACAACGATGCAGCCAACGATCGTGGCATCTTTCGACTTCTCTTCAGAACTACCTTCGTTGCAAAAGAGTCCCAATGATTTGTGTCGGTTCATTGAGCTCGTTGTGTGCTCATTGTGAATGCAAGATGACAAATTATGAGTAGCTATCTAGTACATCACTTCAAATGACGTTCGATCTCCCCCTTCCTTTCTAAATCATGTGGTGGACTATATTCTGGGAGGTGGTCTCAGAACTCTGGACAACTTGAAGGTAGTGTTCCTGCCAGGATAGTAAGCTGACTGATATTTAGTATACAGTGAGCATACAGGTCATGTTGAATTGGTTAATTGGTATGACTTGTCTGTATGGTATGTACTTTGCACCTTCGAAGTGTAAAGTGTTGTTATTGGGTTGGGTTGGTACTGACCCCTTTTTTATTGCTGGCAGATCGCTGCGGACTGTCGATCATTTCATCTGCTTGATTAGCTTCATCTTGTTACCCTGTAATATTACTGGCAGAGTGCTCACAAGTATAACGAAAGCCCGTAATGCATTCGTGAACCATTGTCACTTGTGGCGTCGCAAAGTTGTCCGTTTGTCGATTGAAGGCGGAGTTTACGATGCGTATGTGCGTTCAGTTTTGTTCCACTTGATGATGATAGTGAAGGTGTAGAGTTTCCGCCGGTTAGACCATTTGCTCGTACGCTGTGGACACGTTTGTCACACTGCACACTGTTCAGTGTGGTCGGTGATAGTTGGATGAAACCGCAAGGTGGCCTGGGTGGTGATCAGGTCACAGGATATGAAAGCTTCAACCGTCCCATTGTACAAGGTTGATAGATGCTATCTCCTTGGTTGGTGGAACTCACGACCATCCGCATCGCCGGTGGAAAACACTCTCTACCATAGCTATGCGTCTCAGTTAGTGATGAGCTTGTACTTGCTTATATGGTTGACTTTTTTTCTCTTTTTCAAATCTCCTCGTTCCCGTTTTTTCTTTTTTTCACTTTCTTGTGTTCCGTTCTGTATTTGTTTATTAATCCTCTACTTCATCGTCAGAACGGACGGCACCTAGAGCCGTAGTACCGATGCGTACGGCTCAAGGCTGAAAATGGCGATGAAAACGATAATGACGTAGTTAACTTTTTCGCAAAGACTTTCGGACTGCGAGCTTTTCCTTCGTCGGCGCTTCAATCAGATCCGACCGGTATTAAGCGTATTAGGGATTAATTGTAGCGTAAAATCAATCATCTTAGATTACTACTCTATTTGACATGCCGTCTAGGCGCCTTGATTAAAACATCCATTAATCGATTGATTGATAGTATCTGTGCGTGTGGAAGAAGAACAAGATAAAAACTGTTAACCATCGCATTCGAATCCTCCGGTATAAGCATGGTAAATTTTTTTGTTCTGGTTTCCATATCTATTAGATGACTGTTCTGTACGTACCGCTGATGCGTTCCGTGATGTGTTTTGTTATAAGACAGTATCAGACTTAAAGGCATCTACACTTCGGTAGATTTCAGATACTCCGCCTAAAATGCTACCAAAGATATCCGGGTGTATTGATGTCTGGTGATCGACCTTATGAATTTTGCTGCTTGTTTCGATCGAATAAGATAAGATGAATATGATCGGATGAGAAATGATTACTCTGTATAACTGAGCGGTATTCAGCAACGACGAAGGAAGCCGTCGGTTTCGGAATACCAACAATGATGGCTTACTTCGTTTATTCTGTCAGGTGTTATACAACCAGTGTTGTATAACAAGCCGCCTCGTTTGTGCGTAAGGTCGTCCGTGCATTCAGGAACTAAAGGGCAAATCCGAATGCCAAAAAGACGATGAACCAGAAGCGACTATTGGACTAGTGTGTACGCACTATGGCAGACGTGCCACCAGGGCGAATGACAACGTACTGCTACCCAATGTGTGTGAATGCACGTTAGCCATGCAACTGAGTGTATGCGTTCGTGGTCATATGTATGCATGCAATAAACAAGTTCACGGGCCAAGCGTCTTGCGTTTACAACACGAGTACATGCACGGAAGTGTACATCTGGTCGTTATTAAATGTCTCATTCATGTGGATCGTGTGCTGCAGCCGCTGTCCAACCGTGCATAATGGGTGTATCCGGTCTCGAGAAACCCCTACTTGTGTATTGTCCTCATATGGCACAAATTTTGTTCCGTTGATAGTGAAGAACATTGAAGGAAATCTGGTTTCTGTAAAGTGATAGTTCATGTTTATTTTTCACGCCTACACATTGACCCGTAAACATTCGGTTTCAACTTTGGCGGAACGCATTTTTGTTGTGATATACAACTGCTACTAGCTATGCTAATAGACTCACCTCGTACTGATTACCATCTGCAGCATCTTATCCTAACCAGAAATGTGCTAAATCAGTTTCTTATAATGCCATCCTGACAACATTGGTCCCTCAACACTGTCCACGCATGTTCTGTGAGATTGCTGACCACGGACCACGCTGGACACGTAGAATTATCGTGCAGCATTTTATACGGTTCCGTTACGCACTATACTAAAGATCGGGTAACTTGTGACATATTTCTATTCACTCTGACAGTTAGTAAAGCCCTTCAGGATTTCCAGCTGATTTCAGTCATTGCTGATCCTATCAACTGCCCACGTCACTTTATAATTTACCCCGATTGTCGCTTCTGTTTTTACGCTTCGACCAGGTTAAGGACGTCGTACATAGCCAGCTGGTGTGTAACCCGACTTTGTTGGGACCGACTGTTTGTTGCACACAATGTACAAATCTTCTCATATAACTCTGTAAACGGCATCAACAAACGTACATCAAGATGTAGCTAGTTCTGACTAATAGATCTATTGGTGCATACTTGCTGGGTGTGGTTCATCTGTTAAGTGTAGATATCGGTGGTTGTTTCCTTAAAACGACACATTGTCATCTTAACCGCCGTCCATCAATGTGATCTGGTTCCGGTATGATATTTAGTTCAGTCCGATTTGCACACAGCATTTTTTGAGATAATGCAGGTTTCCAGAGAACAAAGGACCTCAATGCGGGAAACATTTTTGAACAGGCTGTCCACATCGATTTCGACTACTCAACAAGTTGCTTTCACCACGAATAAAATGATCATATGAGGCATGTTCACCGGGAATAGAAGAGTACGCCTAGGCCACAAGATCACAATGCTAAGAAATGCTATTCATCACTTAAGGTTTTGGAGAACACGGTCATTAAACACCAAGTCAGAGGACATGAATGTTGGGGGTAAACCTAAAAATAGCATTACATGCCTCAAATCAAATGGGAAAATTATTAGCCTTTGGTCGATCTCTTAATAGTTTGTAAATCTGTTTCATTTCTGAATGCACCTTTCTATTATCCATGTTGCGGGAAAATCATCACGATAAGATAATCCATTGAGGAAATATCGTGTTCTTGGTTTGTCTATATACACTCCCCGATACATGCTGCTTACAAGTCCAACGTTGCCTTTCAAACGCTGAAACGATTACGGAGATGTTGGTCAGCAGCCAGGTGTTATCAATCGTGGACCGTGGCGTCGAGCGAATTGACCAGAAATACACGTACACCCCCGTTTCGACTAGCCTGACTATGGTTATAGCGGTGTATTGAGGTCGTTCAATAATCCCACTCGATTAGGAAGCCTGTTTGTCTGAAAAACTCTTTGGTTTGCAATCCGGATTTTGTATTCGGGCCTACACTTAAGGGACGACCGGTATATGAAATTAAATTAAAGAAAAACTGGTGAACTTAGTACACCTAATCCCCAAAGGTGTGTTTGTGTCATCTAGGACTAAAATGCCTTGTAAACAACATGGGAACACTCAAAATCATACGGCTTAGTACCACGTGAAAGCAAGGTAACGTCAGTACGACAACTTTTCCACTCCTTTCAGTGCGTTGCTTTGCGGCACGTTCTTCAGGCGTGTGACTATATAGTGATTTGGACAGCAAGTATCACGAATATCTGTCCACTTTTATGTTTTTATAAATAAGGTGAAATAATTGTGGCAACATATTGTTGTGTCGCTTTATTTTCTCGTTAGTGATTGGCAGTTCTGGGGTGATCTTTCATATTTCCAACTTTTCGGTCTCTTATTCGAGTCTGGTGCGAAACACTACATTCGGAAAATACAATTTTATATGTCGTCAGACGTTTTTATGGTAACGCGTACATTTATAAAACTTACTCGCTCATCATTAGCCCCCAATCGGTTTCTTACTTCAGGTTCGATCTTACCTGACGCTGGCCAACCAAACTGTCAGCATGCTGTTCCATCTAACCTCAGAGATTCAAGGTCCATTTTTGCGGCCAGAAATAGTGGACCGGCTGGCTGCTATGCTCAATTTCAACTTGGTTCAGTTATGCGGGCCCCGATGTAGTTCGTAAGTTGTATATTGTTTGAGTAGTATTGTGTCATCTTTTGTGATGCATGTTTCATCAAAGCGATCACTCCGTAGCCTAGGTTGACTATCATTATATGTCGGTTGAGTGTGTTACTAACGCCTCTCTAAACTTGTTACAAAATTAAACACCAGTAGGGATACTGACGGTCGTGACATTTGAGTACAATTCCTAGTTTATCAACTGCAAGTGGTTTAAATGTGATGTAGAGGCAACTGTTACGGCTCTCGAAGTGGTGGCGTTCAAATTTGTGTCGTGTTTGACTACCCGCGAATACTATTTCATTACACACAATACACATTGATAATGGTTTCAAATAGGCAGTGTAACACCAGATTTGTTGTTTATAAACGGCGGATCTCAGTGTATTAGAATGCATGTAATATCGTCTACCTCTGCATAGGGACAACCTACACGCCCTGACGTTGATTCGTCCTGCTTTCACCCAATTAGAATGAAGATACTATCCCATGCGTTTTCAAGTGCTTTTTTCAGATTGTTAAGGTCTTCCAACTTTAAATCGAGATAGTCACGCATGTTTTGAATGGGATTACGATTTGGTGAACGCGCTGCCCAAACAATTGGCTGTTCTAATTGCCGTTAGATGACTTGTATCCATACAATTATTAGGATTGAACCAAGGTAAAAACAACTTTACTGTGCATTTTGGCACTGCAGCGTTGGTCGGAATCGCAAACCAAATGTTGTTTCACGAATATTCAACTGCATTTGCTCACATATTTGACTTGCTATATATATATATATATATATATATATATATATATATGTCATTCGATTCACCGTATGTCCTAGCTAAAAGTGTGACTACCCTGTGTTTTGAGTTTCACTTCTGTTTATAGCTGGCCACATTTGAGCAGTGTGACGGTAGAAACTTCCCATACAAGTTGGCTGAATAGTTAACAATAAGCGATTTTTATACTACTCAAACTGAGTCTCTACAGTCACAAGTGTATATGTTTTTCCTGTACCTCCAACAGGCTCAAAGTGCGCAACCCGGAGTCCTACGGTTGGGCTCCAAAAACACTGTTGGCTCAAATTGTATCTATCTACAGACACTTGGACACAGAGGACGGACAATTTGCCTTAGCTGTATCCAAAGATGATCGTTGTTACTCTCAGGATTTGTTTACTCAAGCTCATATGCTCATGTCACGTCATGCGATCCAAACTCCGGAAGAGTTAGACAAATTTTCTCGCCTTGGCGCGAAAGTAAGTTCCGTCTGGTTTTGTGACGTGATTTTTCCCCCAACCTTGTTCACGTCTGTTGATTTGATCTCTTTAATCATTCTTCTTTGTAGGCAGAAGAAATCTCTAAAACACGAACTGAAGTGGACTACGGGGAAATTCCTTCCGAATTCTGCGATACTCTTATTGACACGCTGATGGATGACCCGGTCATGTTACCACAGTCACAAGCGGTTGTGGATCGAAGCACGATTATGCGGCATTTACTTAATCAGGAAACGGATCCGTTCAACCGCATGCCACTCACAGAAAGTGAACTGATCCCATGTGAGCTGATCTTTTTCTAACCTGATTAGATGTGCATTTTAGGCTCATCGGTGGGCTCGTTTCTCGTTAGTTCCCTTCGGACTCGATGTAACTGTGGCCCATACCGCTTTTGCGGTTTGTATCACTTGATTTCGAGTTCATCAGGCCAAGCTATTAACTGATAGTCAATAGCTGGTCTATAACAGACTCCAGTTGTGTATGTTACTCTCGAATTACCACGCGAATAGCTCTACTCAATGGTCATGTGCACCATGTTCAGAACTTGTAGTTCCATGACAGAGTGTAGACGAGCATGACTGGGCACATGCACATTACACAAGCGAAGCCCGTGAATATTCACGTCCGATAGCAAGCAGACATATCTCGCTATGCGTAAATAGCCCATAAGAAGGCGAAAAATAAAACGATGAACAAAGCGACCACTGAGTCGGCGGGAAACAAGAAATATCAGACTAGTATGAATGGCATCGTTGAACCTAAGGTTATAGAGAATCGACGGGGCCGTGATATCGTACATGTGACTGATTACACCAAACATGTGTGCACCACACTGCGATATTGGGTGCTAAATTTTGGTCAACGGGATGATGATCCAGGCGGTACTAACCCTACTTTTCTGGTTTTGCTCACTTTGATTTAACGAAGAAGGTTAAGTTCCCATGGAAACTTTTCTGGGAATGTGAGCTGTGTATGCGAATAGAAATCATGCAAGTCCCAGTGTATCCTTATCTATCCTACTGTGACCAAATTTAATACTCGTGCTACACATCTCGCGGGCTCGGTTGCTTTGATATTTGTGTTATTCGCGCAAAGCATCCACGTTATTCAAGGTGGTTTAGATTAGTCGAGATCAGTAGTCTAACTGCTAATTGTGCAATCACGTTACCACAAACGTATATCCGTTCGCACACCACGGTAAACTTATTTTGCATCAGCCTTCTTAACCTATGGACTAAAACGATCATTTTTTGCACTGTACTGGCAAACGTCACCGTCAGAATGCCTAGAGTTACCTAATATTGTCAGTGTTTTAACAGCGGTCTTGCCGAATGTAACCGCAACGGAACTTTCGGCACATATCGTTGGTACAAGTCACGCGCTGTTATCAATGCTGTTGAAACTAGGCTCGTTAGTAGAGTCACATGATTGTGTTTTAATCATGAAGATGTCGACCGGGCGGTATGCGACATCCATGTGTCGAATGAGGTTGCTCGACCTAACTCGAACTAAGGGTTTCACGATTCTTGCCATGCCATGTGACATTGATTAGGCATGGCTGGAAAAAGTAGTTTTTTGCATTTGACCATACTGAAGGTCATTATACTACTGCACAGAATGCAAGTTGATGCTCATCGCTGCAAAGCTATGAAGCCAGCCGTGGAGGACTTCTCGGTCTTTTATACGAGCGAGAAAAGCGTGCACTTACCCTACCAGTTTCTAATAGACCTCGAACTGCTCCCGAATCCAAATCGACACCTTTCTTCAACGCTTTCACTTGGACCGTACAATGGACACTACAAAATTCCTTCAAAAGATAAAGGTTTTCTGAATTAGTCAGCAAGAAATACAGCTGCAGCTTGATTGGGCCGGGCGTCCACCTGTTTCGGGCTTACTTCTAGCTGTTGTGATTTTTACTGGCAACAAAAGTTGGATCTGGATGTATTGGTTATATGAAACTACCGTTGATGTAACCTCTGAACTAGTGTGATCTGCTTGAACCATCGGTGTAGTGAGGGTTTCAGATGTATCTCCAACATTTTTTATCTGAATTGGTAATGTTGAATGGATATCAAAATTAATCAACTTATGCTGACATGCTCGAGTTTTTTACGCTGCTATCCAGTGCATTACGGTTGCATAGGGTTTTTCTCTTTCAATAAGACGATACAGTAGGACACACTCAATATATAACAAAACTATGGCTAATTTTCCATGATATTCAAATTTAAAAGCAGTCTTTGTGAGCCCTGGATCTCTTTCCCTCTTTTTGCTTAGGAGACATTAGCTCGGTAGGTTCATAGAAGTGCTATAGCCTGCAATTAAATGGCTGATTTAAAAATTCTCCCCTCTATCTGCCAACCGCTTCTCAGGAACATTCTCACGTGATGCATTAAAGTTTGTAAACTAATTGGTCGGAGTAAATCATATTAGCTGCCCTCGAAGTAGCGTCCTTCTAGTTTTTTTTTCGCAGTAACTTTTGATGTGGTTTTGAGTAATACAGAATACTGGTAAGTAGTATGACAGACTTGTTAATCATGAAACGATTCATTTGTGTACCATATGGGCTTCAGCTGGATTCACACCAAAGGCAGGAGCCCAGCCTCTACTCGATGTGTGCACTAATAGCTGAGCTACGAAGCCACATCAGGAACTTGAAACTTTTACAGCTGGTTGCAGTTACTCAACAGACCAGTTCATATTCACCGCCTGCCAGATCAGCCAGGAATAAACTGCCATGATGGGAGCTATTTAGAACAACTAACACTGGCATCCACGAAATCAGACGCTGAGCATCACAATCGGTTTACTGGTGATAAAATTACAAAAGAATATTTTTGACCGATGGTGTATTCCGCTAGTAACGTATTGTATGCTGAAGCATTTAGCTTGAAAATGGGACGTTCTTTCAGTTATATCTGACATACGTAGTGTGAGAGCAGTGGCCAACCCGTGCTCATCTCACCCAGACAGAAAGTTTGGATTACAACTCCAGGTCTAGACAGGAATATTCATTTTTATGGAACTCGACTATTCTTCAAAATTTTTCTAAGTAGGAAGGTGATAACGAAACTGCAATTCATAATGTACTTATTTCAGTAACTAATCATTCATTACGGACTGGCCGATATAGCTCAAAATAAGGGAGGGAAAAGTGAAATCTAATCAAGAGAAAACTAGTTAACATGCAAGAATACAGAAAATTGTCAAAGAAATTCCGCGTATATTTTATTGTAGAGTTGGTACATGTGTACTCATGCCAGATTAATGCTGCTCTCGGTCAACCAGCTGCCAGTGTTCATATTGCAATAAGTTATCTGCATTTCATGTGGTTAACACGTTACTTCAGCACACATCATTTAGTTCGTCGTATTCGAGAGCAGGAAGCTCTTCCAATTTCAACAAGGTAACGTTAGTTTTAATTCACTGACCTAGCTTGCAACTGCTCTGTTCGCGAGCAACGCGCAGTTTTGCTGGTTTCGGTCTGTTTAGTAGCCAACCTGCGTTTTTAATTATGTGTATAATTAAAATGTAGTCATAATTTGTCGTAGTTTCCACCAGTCTCACTGTAATCTTGATAATGTGATGGTCTATTGTGCACAAAAACTTCCATGTCTACATGGACAAGTTGACAAACTCCTCTTCGAGAGGTTTGTCATCAACTCATCATGTTCACAAGGGCCACATAATACACACTGAATGAAACTTGAAGTATATCAGTCATCATTGTGCGAAAAACTGATCAATCTGAACCTATCCGTCAGCATAATGGTTTATTACAATATTGTGGTTCTTATTCGCGAATACATGTATGGTACATATTAGCACGGAGGACAAAGATGCCTATTCACATCCAACATTTGACTATTTATTCTTTCTACTACTGTTATTCACGTGCGCACGATGAGGTAACGTGGCTGACAGATTTGAATGGAGTCCGAGAATCTTTAGCTGACATTTAGCGGACGTGGGTCACAGAGTGGCTTCTATTCCGTCACTTGATGCCCGCTCCATAGCGCCCCAGTAGCAGTTCAGGACAGCGCAATGCTGAGTCTTCGCTGCTCCACAGCATCATCTCGTTGTTTGCTATTATTGACAATCACGCTATTCATACTGAATTGATAATTACCGTATTGGTTGACAGGCTTGAACCGATTACCTTCTTGCTGCCCGGGGACAGTTCATCTGTTTCACGACTTATTCGAAATGTGCTTGATAGTCTTTGTGAATGATTAAGATGAAGGTATTCGTCAACTTACCCTTTCGTATAAACTAGAAAGATTAAGTAATCTGTACTGTAGTTTTTAAAGAAATAATCGGAGTTTGGTTTGACTATCATAAACTCGTGTGTAGATAGCGGTACAGGTTTGTTAATGAATAAATTGATTACTCACCGTCTAACACTTCCTTATGACTCAGCTGTCTTTCATTTGCAAGGTGTCGTAGACACGTTGATGATTCCTTGATTAAATATGTGGTAGGTTTAAAAGTTCAATGCCATCCTTCCCCTCTTTTTTTGTCTCCAGGTCTGAATAAGTTTTCCACAATTGTATGACAGTTGAGCGTTGGTATCAGCCATTAGTGTCCTTCTCTCTTTGCCAATGAAATCTGATCATAACAAGTTAGGAATACAAGTTAAAACCATAGCTTGCTACCTCATATTTTCTCTGTATGGTTGAACTGATCCAGTGACATGTGTGTTTCAAACAATTATATCGCGTTCTGGTTGGAATATCACTAGTATGACTCATGAATATTCGTATTTTTGTTTTTGTGATCATTTGACTTCAGTACCCGATTTGAAGGCTCGCATTGTTAGCTGGAAATCCGAACGCGAGGCTCAATGGAAACGCAGACAGTTGGAAAAAAGGGGTGATTCCTAATCCACAGAGGCGGTATTTCCATCGCATGCAACACATACACGCCCCTCATCGGTTCTTTCTGTTTGTGGACTGATTTCGTTTTTTAGTCCAAATGTTACTTTTAAGAGCGAAGTCTGGTTGACTGTTAAAACTGCAGCTATGTCCCCCTTTCTTTCACACACGTCCATGTACGCCGAATGCAATCGCGTTACCAAACATTCGGTCTTATTCTCTATGTTCGACGCTTCCTCCCCATTGTACTATGTACGTGCTGCTTCATTTGAAACCTGTCATTTTGGAATGCGTTTTGTTATAACGCAAACCTGACAATGTTCACGAATCCTGCCTGTTTATCGTTCTCTCCCTCCCTCTGAGTGGTGATCGTGGTGCAAAGGCTGCGAAACAAATTCCTTTTCTGTCTCTCAGGTTCCGATTGAGTATATGCATAAAGCAGTTAATTGACGTAGGGGATCTCCCTTTTTCTCTGTTCTCCGTCTTTGTGTTCTGCCGTTCCGACCCGCTGCAATTTCTTGGCATGCAGGGCATGATCAATGGCTTATGAATGTGTAACTATGACTTTGAAAAAAGGCGTCATTTGTTGTGAATTCAGTCATTCTACTACCCAGGTGTATGGATAAAAGTGTGTTTAACTATTTGCGTCGAATCATTGTGACTATTTTATTTCGTTTTTCGAATGACGTATGTGTAGTGTCTAAGACTAAGTGGTCGCCAGTGTGCCAGTACACATTTCGGCAGTTTAGTTTTAATCACTCATTTCAACCCCAGCGTCCCATAAGAAAGAGACCACAAAGCTTTTCACCCCATCAAATCGACCCTGATCTTGACCAGACAGTACTGTGGCTTGAGCCGCCGTTCATGGAACAGTGATTCCAAGTATTTCAGGAGCAAAAGAAATTGTCAAAAGCAAGAAGACGCATAAAATGCATCTAAGTAAAAACGTTGTGTGCATGCATGCGGTTGACTGTGCCACGCCCACGATGATCAAACTGAACACAACTTCGATCTGGGCACCGTGGAAACTCTTATTCCGGCAAGCACCAAGTGTCTAGGAGAATTTCTTGAGGCGTAGCACACATCACCGACTAGATGGCCTCAGTTCCCACAGAAAGGCTTCAGCTTAGTTTATGACCGATGATTGCTTTTTGAAGCATCGATACTGGTAATCAAATTGCTCATTTGAACGACTCACTTTTGATCACATGCGTTACACGGACTATGTTTACCACTTAGTGGTCTTCAATATATGCCCCCGAACGTAAAGATACCTCTGCGGTGAGTGTAAATTGAAGTCACTGCGTTTGCTCGATAGGTATACTCAAGACAGACATCTCGACCCAGTGTTCCATCCAGGACCATATGTTGTTGGTTCTCTTCCCAGAATTTAGGCACCCATTCGTGAGTGAACTTTCGTGGGTATATAGAACTGGTATCTCGTCGATGTCATCAGTTTGTGTTAGCACGATAGTTCAGTGCAGGTGGAATCAGAAAACGCCAACTTCTGTGATTGCTTCTAATCATCAATGTCAACGCCCTCCGTGCGACCCAAATGCTCTGCAGTAAGTGGGCACATTATCACCCTCTTAAGGCATTGTTAGTCTAGACGGATGTCGAGTCATACGACGCACATAATTTTCTGAACAACCGTAAATTAACAAGGAAAACACAGAAGAAATATGGGACCTTCACTCTTTTCTTCAAAGTTGAGGTGATCAACGAAAAACCAGTTGGTGAAGTATGCGGCATGATTGCGTTAAGTGTTCCTTTACGAAAACAGCCTGTGTTCTGTTCCATTGGTAAATTTACGAAGAGGGGCTTTCCCTCGATTAGTTATGTCTCATTTCGCTTGTAAAGGTTTCATATATATCAGGGTGCGCAGTTCTCCGGATGAACATAATCGTGCAGAGCGCGGCTTGCAAGTCGTAACACATTTCAAAACATTGACTGCCTGTATTTTTCTTTTTCTGTGTCGAACACAGTCAGAGGCAATGAAGCTATGTAATTAGGTGTACTGGTCTGGTCACGCATCCTTACAACACACCGATTGCATCAAGCTCCATAGTTTCTTCTACTTACCGAGACCTGGAACAAACGATGTATGTCTTGAGTTCATTCATGAGGTGGAATCATTCAGAATACGCGCCGTTGGATTCATACGATTGTTTTTTATGTAGACGACGTTAGAATCTATTCGACCTATGGTGGTTCTCGGCATTGCAGTTTCCGACTTCCTCAGAAATGTCCGATACCATTGGTCTCAATGTCGATTCCATTATGACTTGCTCAACTTGCATGTGAATATCATTAAAGTAAGACGTACACCTCAGTCATTTCCTTTAGATCTGCAGTTAATAGTCAGTCAAAATGTTAACGTCTTAAATGAAATTGCCGAGGTAATCTATAGTTACATATCTGCAACTAAGAACACTACACCAAGAGAGCGCATTGTCAGCGTGAATGTTTAGAGGGCGGTAAACGAACGTTCGTCTTATAAATGGCTCCAGCTTCTGGACGAAACATTGTGATTGGGTGGATTTTGCACCGCAGACAGTTGGGTTGAACTTTGAGCATACCACGGGGACGAGGAATAATGACATCCGTAGGCCTCAAGAGTTCCAAGTGTACAGCTTTCATCGTCTATTTGACTTCTGATTGTTTTGAATGGATACATTTGCTTCATTGTTATCAACATTTTGTTTTTTTCCTTCCATCTTTCTGATAAACTCTATAAGAAGTAGACAGCACATCTTGTGCAGTTGTCAGAACGTACTTTTAACGTGATTGGACAAGGACGTCAGTATAGTCCTGTTTGAAGGATCATAATCACAACAGCATCGAGCCTAACCAGACGGTAATCTGGCTCGGGCCGCCGTTCACCTCATCAAGGAGGTGAAATATTCGGGAACAAGAAACCTTACTAAAAAGGTTGAAAAATAGTAATGATAAAATGAGACTAAGGGAAGGAACTATGCCTTTTTACATATTTGCTCCCATTTTGGACACAAGATTCCCCATTACATGCTAAAACAATTCACTTTGGTGCATAAGGATTTCCGTGACGGCAGGAAAGCGATTGACCCAAACTAACCGGAAGGGACAACCAATCTTAATTAGAGCACTTCGCATTGGCTAATTTGATAGAGGAAGTCGTTTGAGTTATTCGAGGGATGTCAACAGCTTTGCTTAATTTCAACGGGGTTGGCGCTCAAAATGGAACACAGTTCATCTGACCCTGGCCCTACTAATTCATCAAACTGCGGACTGTAGTGGTTCCTTTGACAGGTAAAGGATTGTTAGTGGTTGAGGGTGTCTACAGATCTCATGTCCAATAGGAGTGTGCTTTGGAGTCGTGGTAGACTTTGAGCTCTCGTGTGAGAGTGAACCAGCTTGTGAAAACATTTTCATTCGGTCTCTTGCACCCATGGCTGGCGGACGTAATTGCATTCGCATCAGTCCCGAAACACGCGGACGTATTATCGAAGCATTCGAAAAGGGCGATGACTGTAACATGCCTGCTTTTCTGGACGGAGTCAAGTGTACTGTTGTGGATTGTCAGGTCGGAGGTGCGAGTTTTCGAACGCT